>JAWPHD010008316.1:0-116779 GCA_037043455.1 Cyrtodaria siliqua | reverse complement strand
GTGGGGGGGGGGGGAGGGAGGGGGGGGAGGGGGGGGAGGGGGTACCCTCATAACTGGTAATGTATGAGAAAAGTCAAAGGTCTTCGACAAGTACTTAAAGCTACAGAGTCCCTATATCAATCGATTTCTTCTTTGTAGGCGTGGTCTTTATTTGTAACTTCATGTTCACCAGCTCATGTCGGAATCGGGTATTTAAGCGAGCAAATATAGCGAAGGAAATCATTTACTGTATATACATCGACCAGTGCGCATCGTACCTATACACAGGTAACAGTAATTTTTACAAAAAAAAAGTTAGCTCCTTTCGGGGCTCGAACTCACGATCTTCTGATTTCAAGTCCTGTGCTCTATCCACTGAACTACAACGCTAGTTGAGAAAATAGTGTACTAACTACCATATATTATGAGGCAAAATAACTTAACATATTTGAACGCAACTAATGATGGATCAATAAATGTGCAGTCCATATTGTCGCACGTGTAAATTAACATTGCCTGG
The DNA here is from genome assembly GCA_037043455.1 of Cyrtodaria siliqua. Classification (NCBI taxonomy): domain Eukaryota; kingdom Metazoa; phylum Mollusca; class Bivalvia; order Adapedonta; family Hiatellidae; genus Cyrtodaria; species Cyrtodaria siliqua. Next base: position 116,280 of record JAWPHD010008316.1, on the reverse strand, counting down.
TGTAATACTGTATCTTATCAATATGAAACTAATACTTCGCCTCAAATCAACCACATCTCGACTTGTTATTTAGCGCTTGATGAGATTGTGTGCGCGCTCTTGTTATTACGTAATGCCTATTTAGTGTTAAAAATGCTACAAAATACCAATAAATAGCAGTGGCCCAGAGGTTCAGCGTACATCTTTCAAAACTTACAAGTGCAAGGCTGTGGTTCAAATCCCGTTCCGGGTAACTATTTTTTTATCACATGTATTCTGGAGCCGTATATTTATCGATGTTACCTGTACGGAGGCTAAATAAAAATGTGAAATTTTACGTATCGATTTCTCCTTATATACCGACTTTTAGGGTGTTCGTCGATTTGAAACTACTTCACACGTGACTCATTCATATTCATGAGTTACTACCAGTAAAAATAGGGACTGTACAGCTTTAAAGAGAAACAGGCATTCAAAAAAGTAAAATTAACATACCTGAAAAAACTCAGGACGAACTATAAGTGATGTGTATTATATATTCCATAACTTTTGTCACACAAATGATACAGCATTCATTTTACCATCAATAGAATGGTATGGAAACTCTTTTTCATTTGGTACCAAACATCAACGCTCACAACGAGCACGTAATTGTGAAAACGCGTTAGTGACAGAACTTATTGAATGACCCTCGTACAATACTGAACTGGCTCAGTTTTTCAAAGAGCAACTTCAACATTTATGAAGTTCTTGTTACAAGGTGTAGTGTGATTAAAACGTCTACAACATCACAGTTGTATCATTTCTCTAATTAACTGCAACTTTTTTTTTACAAAACATCTTGGGATTTCTTTGGAATATTATGTGGAATTATGTGTGCAGTATAATTATACAATATATAGCGGAAATTCCCGCGTTGCGTTTTCATATCTCTTGAGAGTATAACTTAGTTTACGGGTTTAAATGCACGGGTATACGCTAATAAGTTTAAGTGTTGATCCTGATGAACGGACATTAGAGTAGAGGTTTAAAACTTTGATCCTGATGTACGGACATTAGAGTAGTGGTTAGAACTTTGATCCTGATGTACGGACATTAGAGTAGAGGTTTGATCCTGATGTACGGACATTAAAGTAGAGGTTTGATCCTGATGTACGGACATTAGAGTAGAGGTTAAAACTTTGATCCTGATGTACGGACATTAGAGTAGAGGTTTGATCCTGATTTACGGACATTAGAGTAGAGGTTTAAACTGTGATCCTGATGTACGGACATTAGAGTAGAGGTTTAAACTGTGATCCTGATGTACGGACATTAGAGTAGAGGTTTAAACTTTGATCCCGATGTACGGACATTAGAGTAGAGGTTTGATCCTATTGTACGGACATTAGAGTAGAGGTTAGAACTTTGATCCTGATGTACGGACATTAGAGTAGAGGTTTGATCCTGATGTACGGACATTAGAGTAGAGGTTTGATCCTGATGTACGGACATTAGAGTAGAGGTTTGATCCTGATGTACGGACATTAGAGTAGAGGTTTGATCCTGATGTACGGACATTAGTGTAGAGGTTAAAACTTTGATCCTGATGTACGGACATTAGAGTAGAGGTTTGATCCTGATGTACGGACATTAGAGTAGGGGTTTAAACTGTGATCCTGATGTACGGACATAAGAGTAGAGGTTTAAACTTTGATCCCGATGTACGGACATTAGAGTAGAGGTTTAAACTTTGATCCTGATGTACGGACATTAGAGTGGAGGTTTAAACTGTGATCCTGATGTACGGACATTAGAGTAGAGGTTTGATCCTGATGTACGGACATTAGAGTAGAGGTTAGAACTTTGATCCTGATGTACGGACATTAGAGTAGAGGTTTGATCCTGATGTACGGACATTAGAGTAGAGGTTTGATCCTGATGTACGGACATTAGAGTAGAGGTTTGATCCTGATGTACGGACATTGGGTAGAGGTTTGATCCTGATGTACGGACATTAGAGTAGAGGTTAAAACTTTGATCCTGATGTACGGACATTAGAGTAGAGGTTTGATCCTGATGTACGGACATTAGAGTAGAGGTTTAAACTGTGATCCTGATGTACGGACATTAGAGTAGAGGTTTAAACTGTGATCCTGATGTACGGACTTTAGAGTAGAGGTTTAAACTGTGATCCTGATGTACGGACATTAGAGTAGAGGTTTAAACTTTGATCCCGATGTACGGACATTAGAGAAGAGGTTTAAACTGTGATCCTGATGTACGGACATTAGAGTGGAGGTTTAAACTGTGATCCTGATGTACGGACATTAGAGTAGAGGTTTAAACTGTGATCCTGATGTACGGACATTAGAGTAGAGGTTTAAACTGTGATCCTGATGTACGGACATTAGAGTAGAGGTTAAAATGTTGATCCTGATGTACGGACATAGAGTAGAGGTTAGAACTTTGATCCTGATGTACGGACATAAGAGTAGAGGTTTAAACTGTGATCCTGATGTACGGACATTAGAGTAGAGGTTTAAACTTTGATCCTGATGTACGGACATTAGAGTAGAGGTTTAAACTTTGATCCTGATGTACGGACATTAGAGTAGAGGTTTAAACTGTGATCCTGATGTACGGACATTAGAGTAGAGGTTTTAACTTTGATCCTGATGTACGGACTTTAGAGTAGAGGTTTAAACTGTGATCCTGATGTACGGACATTAGAGTGGAGGTTTAAACTTTGATCCTGATGTACGGACATTAGAGTAGAGGTTTAAACTTTGATCCTGATGTACGGACATTAGAGTAGAGGTTTAAACTGTGATCCTGATGTACGGACATTAGAGTAGAGGGTACGGACATTAGAGTAGAGGTTTAAACTGTGATCCTGATGTACGGACATTAGAGTAGAGGTTTAAACTGTGATCCTGATGTACGGACATCAGAGTGATGTTGCGTTTAAACGATGGCGTTTGTCCAACGATTTTCGAGTCGGTGATTAAACGTCTATTGTGTGTGTTTTCAAATCCCTTTATATACATGAAACAAATTATGTATAGTACATGTTATCAAAACACACATCGTACGTTTATTACAGAGAAACAATTTATGTATAGTACATGTTATCAAAACACACATCGTACGTTTATTACAGAGGAACAATTTATGTATTGTACATGTTATCAAAACACAAATCGTACGTTTATTACAGAGGAACAACTTATGTATTGTACATGTTATCAAAACTCAAATCGTACGTTTATTACAGCGTAACGTTCGTAAGTATATGAAAGGGTAGAAATGTTTCCCCTATAAGTCAGTAGGCCTACCAAAAAAAAAAAAAAAAAAAAACACAACAAAAAACTATTTTTACATCAGATTATTGTAAACTATAAAATGTGTGTATAATAACTGGTAAAACAGATAGTACACAAAAGCATGCTTACACAAATATGGGTTTGAGTGCAAGCCAATAATGTACCACACCTTCTAAAGCTGTACGTCATTTGTCATTTGCAAAGAGCTCTCTAATTATATACTCAGTTGCAAAAGAAAGTGGACATGAAAATGAATATGCCATGTTTGGTACCAAAGTTGTTATCATTCCATTGCCAATACCATGCTGTCATTTGTTTTTCACTAGGTCGAATCATTAAGGGTATGTCGCTTGATAAAGAGGATAGGGTGTAAAGTAAGATTTTCAAAGTGTCCAGTTTCTTTTGCAACTGAGTATATAACACAGGTAAGCCGTTCTTGAACTTCTATTTTAGTAATCGATGCATGGTTCCTTAGATTGTTACGATGCGAACCAATACAAGAGTTGGTTCATTTCCGGTTTATTCGTTGTATAAGATGTAGGTGAACGAATATGTTGACATTACGCACGATGTTGCTATTATAAAAGCATTGCATCGACGACGTAATGTGTAGCTGTAAAAAGTATCCCCCTGCTACGAATCAGTATTGTTATTTTTACTGGTCCTTTCGTATTATCGAGCCCAATATAGTTGGCTTTGAAGTAGAAGGTTTAATTACACTAAATCAGTCTGATGTGCTTGCCTGGTGGATTCGAAAGTAGTTCTGTATTAAAGTGCTAAATTAAATGTTTTCCTTAAAAATTTCAGAATTGAAAGTAGTAGACAGGGGGTTAAAATAGCGTTGACCTTTGACCCGGTCTTAGTATACAGCTGAAGGGAATGTTTCTTAGAAGAATTTAATTGAATGTTGTTTAACGGCTCATCAACATAGTATATAGGTTATTTAGAGCCGCCCAGAGAGAGGGGAAGGATACATAGGAATCCGGGAACCGCGCCCTACTCATTATCGAATAGATTCCTAAGGTTATTTAACGTGCTCGGAGGATAGACCGATACACGGGACCGCCCGGTTTACGTCCCCATCCGACGGACGAGGCTAAGGGAAAGTGTCTTGCCCAATAACACACCGACGAAACTCAGTGGCCCCACTGAGGATAGAATCCGGGGCCTCCGGTTACAAATCCGCCGCGCTACCGACTGCGAAGATATTCAACCCCTATTTCCTTGTTGATGTGTGATAGCAGACATGATAAAGTAAGTTTCCCAGAATTCTAACCAGGTTTGAGGTTTTAACAGGTTGTCAACTTTCTAACTTTACCATGGAAGGTGCATGGAGACTCATTTACGCTATTATAACCTAGAATACCGCTTAAGCAGCCGGTGCTAGGAGGCGTGAAGGGTGTACTTCTTACATTGCCCCCGTATTGCCTCTTGATTCGCTTGGTTGTGTTTGTTGCTTCCAAAGGATCTCCCTTTGTTGTATATTTGTTGTGAAACTTCAAAGCCGGAGACACATAATACATATATATATATATATATATATATATATATATATATATATATATACTAAAAGGAAAAAGAAACGCGACACGGGAATTTCCGCTATATAGTGTATACTGAACCAAACAGCCAACGTACCAGTAGACAATTATACCTTTAATATCTCAATAATAACAATCAATAAATAAAAACAAATTTCATTCTGAACGAGACAAATATCTGGTCAATAACGACAATAACGACTGTAAATTAAAAACAAGAGGCCCAGGAGGGCCTGTGGATGCTCTACTGGCTAACATGGCTCTTATAACATCAATGAAGCGAGTGACTGCCATTTCAGTAGGAACGCCACGGACCTATAACATATCAGTTCTGTTCGCATTTTAACTCCGCGAACATGGAATATTTCTTTGTATTTTACGGACTATTTTACGAATTTTCAACTAAAACAGACGCCATTTTTTTACACCCGGGCGCGCTACGTCGGCGAGCACTACGGGTACCTATGGAGTCTAACAACACGCGTACAGTGTTTCATACCGTAGATTATGTAAAAACTAATACTTTACCGGACGAAATAACGTCCCATTATGTGTCAACACGATGCAGTGTTGGTGACTGACAGGTCACCGTGACATAACTTGACACGTGAAATTGACATGTTGTTGCAAGTTGGATTTGGGATTATTGTCTGCTGCTGGAGGTCCATGATCAAGGTATTTGTTTTGTCATTAAAATGTGTTTGTTAATAAACAGTACACACCCCTTTTAGATCGTGCATATTTAGACATTGGCCAAATACAGTGCCTAAAAAAGTAGTGTATAGTGTATAATAGAAAGTTCATAATCACTATAAGTGTTTTTCGTGTACTCCGATCTTTCCAGTAACTGGATGTACTGTAAACTGTAGAACGTTTCGTGGAATAAAACAATTGCTAGTAGAAATGCTATCAATGTCCCCCGCACCCCGCCCCCACCCAAGTACGGTAGATGGGGGTGTGGGGGTAGATGGAGCTTGCATACCGAAAACAAGGAGGGGGTAAGAAAACTAGAAACCCCCTCCACCCCCACCCCTCAGATGCATGAATGTAAATAGTTAGCGTTGTCTCTATATCGTTATGTTATCCCCATTTTCTCGCACATTCGTGAATACATAACCCGATACAACTACCATTGAAACAATGTAATCTGCCATAGACATTTGACTGAAATCGGTCAGATTCATATTTATGTACAGTAAAGTTTTGAGGCAAGGAAGTGATTTTGAATTTACATTTATTTACATTCTGTTGCGAAAAAAACAACGCAATTTCGAGAAAGTACATTTCACTTAAAAGCCTTTAAGGCGGTGTAGCTACTACGCTTGCCTCCAGTGTGTCTCAAAAGAAATGACTATTCCATGGGCTGGAAATATGCTGTGAAAGTGGAACAATGTTTTTATGCTTTATTCAATTTAGGTATTTTATCTTTTCTTTTTTAAATATGTTATATTATGTATAACAAAGGATACACTATGTCTGTTAGATCATTGACATTGGATTGATGTTGTTTTCAGAGAGGTCTCAAATGTGAATCGTGCCCTTGAGCAGCTCTAAGTGAATTGATACCGACGACTTCAGAATGTCAAGCCGTATTAAATGCCATTGGATCATATGGAGGTAAGAGCCTTTTTAAAAATTGTTTGCACTTGTGTAGTTCTTTAAATGGAGCTTGTGTTATGCTTGCACGGTGCTGTTCAAAGTTAGAGTAAAAATATTTCAGTGATAGTGCAGCGTGATTGTCATATGAGCTCGTGTAAACTACATGTACTGGATACATGCGAAAACAAGTTGTGTTAAAGGGACACTAGGCAGTCTTTATTTGTTTAAAACTTCTGGAGTTCGGGTAATTTTTCTGCATAGTTTGCATTTGTGCATCATTAATATTATTTATTAGAATAGTTCAGAAGAAATTGTTTTACACATTACTTACTGTTGATAATAGTGCACCTATAATAATTTACTTAACTTTTAATGCAAGCAGGTTTAAATTTAACATGTTACCAGGTTAACAAATGGAGATGCTAATGTTAAAGCTTGATAAATACTTCAAGATTGCCGTGTGTCCCTTTAACATCATCTAATTGGTCTATGTGATGGGTCCTCAATTTATTAAAGGGACACAGAGCAAATTTCCAATCTTGTGTCTGTTTTACACATTTTCACATCAGAACAGACCACACATCTACAAAAGTGTCTTCTCAACTGCCCTATTTAATCATGTTTTATTTCTAAAACTAGCGGCATCACCAGGTTTTGAGAGAGAAAATAAATAGTTGTATATTAATGTTTTCTCCCCATGTAAAATGACCTTACTAAGTCATTAAAGTAAAATATCCTATGAACAAAACGTGTAAAATTTAACAATTTTAGATTTTTGGCCAGACTTGTATTTTATTCCCCTTTTAGTAAAAATGGCTTATAGAACATTGCACCCTCAGTCAGATTTAACTTTCCTTATAATAGATTCTTGCTGTACTGTTGGGTGAAACATATATTAAAATGGTTCTATAATCATGTCAGTTCAATCATATACTCGTATGATACACAATATAATATGTATTGACCCTTTACTTGATGTGCCATTTACTCAGTTTTGGTCAAGGGACGTTTATAGCATATCGGCTTTGAATCCAGTGAACACGGATTCAATTCTTACTGGCGCCACTGGGTTACTTCGATGTGTCCTGCTAGCCTCGTTCGTCTGATGGGAACGTAAACCGGGTGGTCCTGTGTATCGGAGTCTGTCCTCCCTCCAAGCACGTTAAAGAACCATAGGTATCTAATCGGTAGTAAGCGTAGGGCAGGGTTCCTGGATGCCTATGTATCTTTCCTCCTCTCTTTCGGGCGGTTCGAAATAACCTAAACAACGTGTTGATGAGGCGTTAAACAATAATTAAATTTTAAACTGTCCCATTCCCCTAAATATGCCCTAGATCCCTCTCGCAACACCTGATTCAAATTGAATACTGCTCGACTTATATTAACTTTTTATTCTATGTCTTTCTTTTCTTTCAGTCTGCACGTCATGTGGAAGAAGACTCCATGTACACCACTGGCCAGAGTCAATGCTGAAGTTTATGTTCGCTCAATTATTTGCTTAATAAAGTATACATATGAACTAAAATATTGTCTTTATAAGTATGTCTTCCACCACAAAGTGGTAGGTGAGACAGATTAGATTTGGCCTTTCCGTTCGTCTGTCACAAATCTTGTCTGCGCTACTTGTTGGATTTTGACGAAACTTTGTACAAACTCTTTATTACTTTCTCTGAAGCTAATTTCATAAAACTTCATACTTTAAATGCCTTTGGTGAAATGATAATCCCTGTTTATTTTGAAGTCAGTAGTTGAAAGGTCCGTTACCATGACCGGAAAATGAAAAGTATTGCCCACACAGTTTTTCCTCTTACCTAAAGCAAATTTCATGAAACTTCATTGTTGGACAGTGGAAAGAGGATGATCGTTTGATTTTTAGGTAAAAGGTCAAGTTCCCTGCAGACAACCACTATCCAAGGATAAGCATATGTTACAACACACATGTTATAATATTAATGATATAATATATGAATATTTTCTTGCACAATGTTGAATCCAGTAACACAAGTGGTTTTGTTCACCGATACTGTCGCCTGTGAACCAAACCACTTGTTGTTAAATTACAGGATTCAACAGTGTGTAAGACATATTCCGATCATCCATTTTTTTTTTTGAATCATAAATTAAAAAATATATATATTAAAACAAACAAAACATGCTATTTGATGAAAACAGACGTATTCAAATTTTCAAAATAGCAATATTCGCAGAATATAGTAGATTTCAACTGCTGAAAACAAACATGTATTTTTTTTCCAGGAAATAATACTTCTATGAATATAGTATATATGTTCAGGGAAATGTTTAATATGTCTGTTTTCAAATACTACAAATCGTAACGCACCGCACATGTATATTCAGTATTTACTTTCAATATAATAGTGAGTATGACTGCGTTCTTGGACCATATAAATATAAAAGAATAATATATATAAATATATATATATATATAACTATATATGCCCTATAAATATAAACGACCCGCACTTTTTGGATTCACGCGTACAGTGTTTCACAACACCACAAATCTGGCAAGTGCTCCATTGACACAATGCCATGTCCACGTTTATGTTATGAAATCTTCGAGTCTACACATAATCATGTTTGTTACCGACAGTAGCATGTATGTTACTCGTCAGTCATTTATTTACTTGGTTAAAGGGACACATGCCAATCTTGCTTTCTTTAAAACTCGAGTCGCCCCCTCAGTTTTAAACGAACAGTTAAAAGAATATACTTCTTTCTGCCTGTTAAACTTATATTAGTTTATCGCTTTCTCTGATTTCGAAAATTAACTCTACAACGTATGTTGCCGCCATCATGATTTCATTTTCCGATATACCGTTGCAACATTGTTTGTTAAAATAAATTGGCCACTCTGACATAAACCCAAAGCATGTATAGATAAAAAATTTAGTGTAAAATACATGAACACATACATTTTAAATATATGTGTTTACATAACGAAATTATTTAATTGTTTCTGTAGCCGGTCGTCTTTCCTTAATGAATATGAATGTTGCCGTCTTTGGGTCGGACGGTCCTGTTACTTAATTAGTACTTGTCTCCGTTTATTGAAATTCTACATATATACAGAGGAGAGATGTATCTATATGATTTTGTTATTATGCTCGCTTCTAAAATGACGAAATAAATCGATTTGAATAAAAGGCGCATTCTCAGCAATACACAACGTATTGTGTGTACGGGTTGGAGGGGGGAAACCCACGGGGTTGGAGGGATACTACCGTAATGTTGCTCTCATAAATACTGTTAACATACTACATCAATAATATAACAACTACTGAACAATGCTGAAATCGATTTATCTTTATAAATGAATTCATAATTCCACAATTTTATTCCGTGCGAAGATCGATTTGGAACGTCGATTCGGCGTATTTAAACGATTACGGTGTACTTTGTTAATTTTCGGGGGAAAAATGTACCTGCCTCCGATTTTTTTTATATTTTACATATCTACAGAGGAAAGATGTATTTACGCGTACATGCTTTTGTTTTTTTCTCTCGCTTCTAAAATGATGAAATAAATCAAATTTGATTAAAACTGCGCATTAGCAGCCTAATCAATACGGTATGGAGGGTGGTGGGGGTGAAATGAGGGGCGGGGCTGTAGGGATACTACCGTAATGGTGTCCTTGAGAAAAACGGTGAACATTCTACTCTAATAATTTATTAAATACAGAACAATGTTGAAATCAATATATCTCTTAAAAAGGATTTCACAATTTCATGGTTTTATATCCCGCGTGTACATTAACTTCGAAAGGCGATTGTTCATATATTATGATTGACTTTTAATTTTGGGTTTTAATAGTAGACATGTCAATGAACACTTTCGTGAAAAAAAATTCATTCTCGCTGTTAAAACTTAATTTTTTTGCATTTTTTTCGGATTCAGAAAATTAGCACTGCAACATATATTTTCACAATCCTCATTTCCTTTCCCGACGTACCGTTACAATTTTGTTTGTTAAAACCTATTCTGAGCACTCCGGCATAAACCAAAAGCATGTATAGATCAGAAATTTAATCTGGAATGCATGGATATATACATTTGAAATATATGTATTGAAATAATGGAATTATTTCATTTATTGTGTACCAGGTCGCGTCTGTAAATGTATATGCATTATGCCGTCTTTGAGTCCGTGGGTCATGTTAGTTAATTTTGGGGAAAAAAAAGTACTCGTCTCCGATTTCATTAAAAATTTGCATATGGACAGAGGAAAGATTTATCTACGCGTACATGCATTTGTTTTTATTCTCGCTTCTAAAATGACAAAATAAATCGATTTTGATTTAAAAGCGCATTTTTGGCAATTTAAACCTTAAAACAACCTAAATTCATCCCTTTGAAAAATACCTTTAACTATTAATGGGAATTACACGAAGTGTACACCAATTCTGTTCGACCAATGTAGTTTGTGAATATTATTACTTTAACAACGATCTGTGATGGTGTTTTGTTATAATCACAGTTTATAAATAAGAGGTGAAGAAATCTGACCAGTGACAATTTTCCCGATAATGTCATTTTGTTATCGATTTTATCACGTGACCTTGTTTGATAAATATTCCTACGCCTTAGGGCTGGCGTTCCTACTGTTTATGTTTTATTGGAAGTTTCGGGCAAAAAACAGCTTTTTGACTAAATCAAGTGCCATAACTAAAGAATCTGGTAAAGCTTGGTAAAGATCAGATGAAAAATAAAGGCCCTACCGTGTTAATGAGGCAAAATATAGCATGTTTACCTAAATCAAGAGCCATATCTCCTCTGTTCCTGGTCCGACTGGTCCAACATAGAAAACAATTTAAAAAAAAAAAAAAAAAAAAAAAAAATGTTAACAAATAAAAAAAAAATAAAAAAAAAAAAAAAAATAAGAAAGCCATAAAATCTGCTAAAGTTTGGTTAAGATCAGATGCAAAATAATACATGAGACCACTGTGCCATGTGGTTCCAGAGAAGAAGATTTTTTCAGTTTTTGCCTATACAAGCCTAAGTAAAACTGTGAGCCCCAGGGTGGGGCCAAATGTGACCAATGGGTCACCATTTGAACAAACTTGGTAGAAGACCATAAGCTAATAGCAAATGCAAAATATTAAACCTCTGGCTCTTGCAGTTTCAGAGAAGATTTTTTAAGTTTTTCCCTATACATGTCTATGTAAAACATGTGACCCTTGAAGCGGGGCGGGGTCAAATGTGACCCGAGGGTCACCATTTGAACAAACTTGGTAAAGAACCATAAGCTTATAGCAAATGCAAAAGATTTAAACCTTTGGCTGTTGCAGTTCCAGAGAAGATGATTTTTTTTCAGTTTTTCCCTATACAAGCATTTATGTAAAACTGTGACCCCGGGGCGGGGCAAGATGTGACACCAGGGTCACCATTTGAACAAACTTGGTAAAGGACATAAGCTTATAATAAATGTCAAATATCAAACCTCTGGCTCTTGTAGTTTCCGAGAAGAAGATTTTTAAAAAAAAGATCCTATATAAGTCTATGTAAAACTGTGACCCTTGGGGTGGGGACAAATTTGACCCCAGGGTCAGCATTTGAACAAACTTAGTAGAGGACCATAAGCTGATGCTACATGTAATACATGAGAGCTCTGTGCCATGTGTTTCCAGAGAAGAAGATTTTTTTTCATTTTTACCTATACAAGTCTTTGTAAAACTGTGACCCCCGGGGTGGGGCCAAATGTGACCCCTGGGTCACTATTTGAACAAACTTGGTAGAGGACCACAAGCTTATAGCAAATGCAAAATATTAAACCTCTGGCTCTTGCAGTTTCAGAGAAGAAGATTTTTTAAGTTTTTCCCTATACATGTCTATGTAAAACATGTGACCCTTGGGGCGGGGCCAAATGTGACCCGAGGGTCACCATTTGAACAAACTTGGTAAAGGACCATAAGCTTATAGTAAATGCAAAATATCAAACCTCTGGCTGTTGTAGTTTCCGAGAAGAAGATGAAGAAAAAAATCCTATATAAGTCTATGTAAAATTGAGACCCCCGGGGCGGGGACAAATTTGACCCCAGGGTCACCATTTGAACAAACTTAGCAGAGGACCATAAGCTGATGCTACATGTAATACATGAGAGCTCTGTGCCTTGTGGTTTCAGAGAAGAAGATTTTTTAAAGTTTTTTCCTATATGTCTATATGAAAAACATGCAAAACCGCAATATACAAACTTTGGACCCCCGGGGCACGGCCATTTTTGACCCCGGGGACTTTATTTGAACAAACTTGATGACATGGCTTATTTTATTCAGAAATGATGTCTCGTCTGCACTCGCTGGATAAATGGACTATTTTATGGACCAGTTTATTTCACATAAAAACAAAACAACTTTGAGTAAAACTGCACCAAACTTTTCGAATATAAAGCGCACCATTTCTGCCATGTAAGTATTCTTTCTAATATTATATTCACATCAAAAGTGTTGAATTACTGTCATGTACTATATGGTTGACATTGCTCGTGCCTAAAATGCGTACATCGTTGAAAAATTCACACATATCTCATCGATTTTGGATTTTTTGGATCAAAGATGGCTGACCGATAGTCCTTAAAGATATTGTCTACTGGTGCGTTAGCTGTTTGGTTCAGTATATATACTGCACACTTACTTCCATAAATATTCCAAGAAAATGCGATGTTTTGTAAAAAAAAAAAAGAATTGCAGTTAGTTAGAGAAAGGACATAACTGTGATGCTGTAGACGTTTTAATCACAGTACACGTTGTAACAAGAAATTCATAAATGTTGAAGTTAATCTTTGAAAAATTGAGCCTGTTCAGTAATGTATTTAACGTTAAGAGTTTGCAAAATGTTGCATCTTAGTTTGCTCACATGCTTGAGCCAAACGCGTACTGTCAATAATAGAACTTTGGAGGAATACTATTTGCTGTGTTACGTGTCGTTTTTGTTTTTTTCCAAAAGGAAAATTCTTACGTAGCCATGTACCATTCGATTAACAGCAGCATATTGTACATTATTAGTATTACAAAAGTGGCAGAGTGGTTTCATGTACTGATTTGCTGCAGAGAAAGACAATGAGATGACAGGAGTACGCAAATAACTTTTAATTTTTTTTTAATTTGAAGTAATGGGTAATTCAAATGTCATTATCGAAAAAATGTCCCACACGAAGGTCATAACAATATAAACGCCATAGTTCGGAAATGAACAGTATATATCTGCAGATGTATATGTCGTGTGGCGAGTCTCTATATATACACACTATAAGTTTGTGTGTATGGTGTTTTACGTCATTTTCAACACATGCAAGGTTATTTATATACTGAAAGAAAAATAACATGGTAAATCCCATTGAGCAGATTCAAGGCTATGTGCTTCAGCCGTCATTAACAATATAACTAACATACATGTAATTAACAAGTATACGCAGGACAATATTTTTAAACGATATCTGCGAAAAAAAGTAGCAACATGTTTTAATTTACCTGCTTTACAGTCATTATAACTTCGTTCTTATTTCAATATAAAGGGAGATAATTTTATAATTTAAAACTTTGGTTCGTAATTTCATTATAATGACAAGGTTAATGTCAGTTGTTTTTGCGTTTGTTATCAATCGAAACCCAGAATAGTTATTTAATAAAGTTTAAGCCTGTTTTTGGTATTATTCTTATTTTTAATGTGAAAAATGTTGTTTTAAATAAATGGGAGATAAAAACTCTGAAAAAAACCAACACATTCTGACATGCCCAAATTATCAAATGCTTCACATTATAAAATAAACATTCAGTTTATTTAAGCTAGATATGCAAAATACAGTGCTAAACTAAATTTTTTCAGTATACGACGGTCGATTTTTTTGGAAGCAGACCACCCACTTTTCCTAGTTAGAACTAGTACTGTACCATGCGTAAGAATCGACACTTCCTCATAGGTCGAACTCCCAGTGGGATTCGAAACATACATATATATAGGCCTACACACACGAGTGCTCTCTCTGTCTCTCTCTCCCTGAGAAAAAGGAATTCCATCGATAAAAAAAAACTCTCCTACTAAAAGTAGTTACCTCCCCTGACAAAAAGGAGGAGTTACCTCCACTGACAAAAAGGAATTACTTTCCTTGATAAAAAGGAGTTAACTTACTTCACTGAGAAAAAAAGAGTTGCCTCCCCAAGATAAAAATAGAAAGTTACCTCCCCCGAGAAAAAGGAATTAAGAAAAGTTACCTCCTCTGACATAAAGGAGGTACTTTCATTAATAAAAGGGAGCTACTTACCCTACTAAAAACGAGTTAACTACTTGAGAAAAATAGAGTTACCGCCACGGACAAAAAGCAGTTAATCTCCTAATAAAAAGGAGTCGCTTCCCCTACGTAACAAGTTACCTACCCCAAGAAAAAACTAAAAACTAGTTAATTTCCCCTGATAAAAAGTTGTTACACCCTTGACAAAAAGGAGTTACCAGTCTTGGTATAAAGGAGTTGCGTCCCCAAATAAAAGAGTTACTCCCTGTGAAAGGGAGATACATCCCCTGGTAAAAAAGAGTTTCCTCCCCTGACAAAAAGGAGAAACTTCCTTTGAAGGTATGAAAGCACCAATTATTTTCCCCATAGACACCAATGTTAAAGTGTCACATATTAATGATTTGCTGCAAATTCAACTCAAGTATGGATAATGCAGCAGTGTAATGTTCATATAGAAAACTATTTTTCCACTTGAAAAATCACCAGAAAACGTGGGGTCACAAGACATGTAAGAAAGTTCTTGTTTGTTTACTAAACAGGTCAAGGGTACAGCTGTTTTTATTGATCGACTGTTTTCATTGCTCACAAAGTGTAAGCATAGAGTCGAAATTTCGAAAATGTTCATCAGTGATCCAGTAAAACCTATTACTACGCTTCTTATACATATAACCACAAAATCGAATAGAAATGCCCATTTCCATCGAAAAAGGAGGGATTACTTTTTATTATAGGAACTATATTCGACTACACCTCGGAGATTTACATGTAATTGGTGGTGGTAAACCTTAAAAAAAAACAATTTATTGTGCCCTGATAAAAATGGGTTAATAAATGTTACCTCCCCTGACAAAAAGGAGTTACTTCCCCTTAGAAAAAACAGTTAAATTCCCAGACAAAAAAGAGTTTCCTCCCCTGATAAAAATGCGCTTTTTCCTCTTATCAAAGTTACTTCCACTCAGAAAAAAGTTATTTCCCTTGATATAAAGGAGTTATTTCCCTTGATGAAAAGGAGTTGCGTCCCCTAATAAAAAAAAGTTACCTCCCGGAGAAAGAAAGGGCTGCTTCCCCCGACAAAAATGAATTACTTTCATTGATAAGGGGTACTTCCCCCTGAGAAAAGATGAGTTAAGCCCTGATAAAAAGTTGTTACCTCCAATGACAAAAAGGAATAACCTCCCTGAGAAAAGAGTTGCTTCCCCTGACAAAAAGGAGTAACCTCCCATTGCCTCCCCCAACAAAAAGGAGTAACCCCCCAAAAAAGAAAACTACCCTGACAAAAAGGAGTAACTAAACCTGCTGCTAGAATGATCGACTGAATCGGCAAAAGATCAGATACATTTTTTATTTTCAAATAATTCCGTAAGTATGCGGAGATTCATTAGGATAAATCCGTCAAATGCTGGTCCCAAAACAACTTCACAACTGTCAGATGACATCAAACTATTGACGTCACGTCACGTTTGTTTTCGTAAATTGGATGAGATTTCATTCGAACAAAGCCGTAAAATTAAGGTCTCGGGGTGTATTTTTTATGAGTGGTACACACTTGGTTCTTACTGTTTTTACGCCTTCCTTCGCACGGCATTCGCATCATTAAACCTCGTACTTATTAGTGTACACCTTGCGTCGTTCTGTTTTTACGACAACGCTTCACTGGATGCTTAACCAATCGTGAACGTTCGGCCAATCCCGTCATTCCTCGGGAGACCGCCTCGTGTGTATCACGGCGCTTCGGTATGTTCAAAATCTTAACATTCTGTTAGCCGGAAGGCAACGGCACAGAAAATAGTGCAGTTGCTACATAAACATTATTGCCGCTTGCCACACGTGTTGATGTATGATTTGCGTTGCATGTTTGTTATTTACAATACAGAGGAAGGTTTTATCACTACTTTCACGTAAATAAACTATAGATGGAGCAATCGGCTAAATGACATTGCAAAATGTTGAAGATAACTTTGAATGCAAATTCGTTTTGGCGGGAATCTGACACGCGTCACGCTAGTATGACGTAACCAATATGGAAACCTGCGTATTACATTCGAGTCATGCTGCGAAGCAGTGTACGAGATGTTGCGAATGGATGCTTAACTTTCTGTAAAACGTCAAGCGCTTCAGAGACCCAGAAATATTAAAAACAGATAGAAAGCTTCCCAGGCGCATGGCGAGGCGGAAGCTTCTACCAAAAAGTTATGTTACTTTGATAAAAAAAGCAGTTGCCTGATAGGCAGTTGTTACCTCCACTGACAAAAAGGAGCTCTCCTGACAAAGGAAATTACTTTCCTTGAAAACAAGGAGTTACTTCCCCTGAACAAATCAGTTACCTCCCGACAAAACGGAATTACTTCCCTTGATGAAAAGGAGGGATTTCCCCCCATAAGTTGTTAATTCCCTGACAAAATCGAGTTACCTCCCCTGGCAAAACGGATTTACTTCCCTTGATAAAATGGAGCTACTTCCCCGGATAAGAAACTAGTTATTTTCCCTGATCAGAAGTTGTTACCTCCCCTGACAGAAAGGAGTTATATCCCTCGTTATCAAGGAGTTACCTCCCATGACAAAACGGAATTACTTTTCTTGATAAAATGGGGTTACTTCCCCTGATAAGTTACCTCCCCTGACAAAAACGATTTACCTCCCATGACAATAAGGTATTACTTCCCTTGATAAAAAGGAGTTACTTCCCTTGATAAAAAGGAGTTACTTCCCTTGATATGAAGTAGTTATGTCCCCTGATGAAAAAAAATTACCTCCCCTGACAAGCGGAATTACTTCCCTTGATAAAAAGGAGCCCGATAAAAAAAAAAAAAAGAAAGGTATTTCCCCTGACAAGCTGTTACCTCCCCTGAAAAAAAGGTGTTGCAACATGACAAAAAGATTACTTCCCTTGATAAAAAATCAGTTATCAAAATACGAGTTTACTCCCCCGAAAAAAGGAATTACCTCCCTTGATTAAAAGGAGTGATTTGCCCAGACAAGTTGTTACCTCCCTTGACAAAAAAAGTTACCTCCCGGGATAAATGGAACTACTTCCATTGATAAAAAGTTGTTACCTCCCCTGACAAATAGGAGTTACTTCCCTTGATAAAAAAAATCAGTTATCTCCCCTGATAAAAAGGAATTACTTCCCTTAAAAGTTGTTACCTCCCCTGAAAAATGGAGTTAACCTCCCCTGACAAACAGGAGTTACTTCCCTTGATAAAAAGGAGTTATTTCCCCTGAAAAGTTGTTACCTCCCTTGACATATAGGAGTTACTTCCCTTGATAAAAAATCAGTTATCTCCCCTGATAAAAAGGAATTACTTCCCTAAAAAGGAGTGATTTCCCCTGAAAAGTTGTTACCTCCCCTGAAAAAAGGAGTTATTTCCCTTGAAAAGTTGTTATCTCCCTGACAAAACGATGAGTTACTTCCCTTGATAAAAAATCAGTTATCTCCCCTGATAAAAAGGAGTGCTGATAAGTTGTTACCTCCCTTCACAAAAAAGTTACCTCCCCTGACAAAAGGAATTACTTCCCTTGATAAAAAGGGAGTTATTTCCCTTGAAAAGTTGTGACCTCCCCTGATAAAAAGGAATTTCCTTGAAATGGAGTTACCTCCCCTGACAAAGAGGAGTTATTTCCCCTGAAAAGTTGTTACCTCCCCTGACAAATAGGAGTTACTTCCCTTGATAAAAAAATCAGTTATCTCCTCTGATAAAAAGGAATCACTTCCCTTGATCAAGAGGAGTGATTTCCCCTGAATAGTGTTACCTCCCTGGAAAAAAAAAGAGTTATTTCCCCTGAAAAGTTGTTACCTACCCTGAAAAAAAACGAGTTGCCTCCCATGACAAACCGGAATTACTTCCCTTGATAAAAGGAGTTTACTTCCCTTAATAAAAAGGAATTATTTCCCTTGCTAAAAAACGAATTACTTCCCTTGATAAAAAGGAGTCTATTCCCCTGATAAAAAGTTGTTACCTCCCGTGATAAAAAGGAATAACTTCCCTTGATAAAAAGGAGTGATTTCCCCTAAGTTGTTACCTCCCTTGACAATTTTTTTTTTACTTCCCTTGCTAAAAAGGAGTTAATTCTCCTGATAAGTTGTTATCTCCCCTGATAAAAAGGAATTACTTCCGTTAATAAAAACAAGTGATTTCCCCTGATAAGTTGTTCCACACTTGACAAAAAAAGAATTACTTCCCTTGATAAAAAGGAGTGATTTTCCCTGATAAGTTGTTACCTCCCATGATAAAGGAATTACTTCCCTTGATAAAAAGGGAGTTATTTCCCCTGATAAGTTGTTCCTCCCTTGACAAAAAAAGAATTACTTCCCTGATAAAAAGGGAGTGATTTCCCCTGATAAGTTGTTAACTCCCATGATAAAAGGAATTACTTCCCTTGATAAAAAGGGATTTATTTCCCCTGAAAAGTTGTTACCTCCCCTGACAAATAGGAGTTACTTCCCTTGTAAAAAAAATCAGTTATCTCCCCTGAAAAGTTCTTACCTCCCCTAAAAAAAGGAGTTACTTCCCTTAATAAAAAGCAATTTACTTCCCTTGATAAAAAAGTTACCTCCCGTGATAAATGGAATTACTTCCCTAAATAAAAAGGAGTTATTTCCCCTGAAAAGTTGTTACCTCCCCTGACAAAAAGAATTTACTTCCCTTGATAAGTTGTTTACCTCCCTTCACAAAAAAGTTACCTCCCCTGACAAAAGAAATTACTTCCCTTGCTCAAAAGGAAGTTACTTCCCTTAATAAAAAGGAGTTATTTCCCCTGAAAAGTTGTTACCTCCACTAAAAAAAAAGGAGTTACTTCCCTTGATAAAAAAATTTACTTCCCTTGATAAAAAAGTTACCTCACCTGATAAAAGGAATTATTTCCGTTGATAAAAAACGGATTACTTCCCTTGATAAAAAGGAGTTAATTTCCCTGTTAAGTTACCTCGCGTGATAAATGAATTACTTCCCTTAATAAAAAGGAGTTATTTCTCCTGAAAAGTTGTTACCTCCCTTAACAAAAAAAAAAGAGAGTTATTTCCCCTGAAAAGTTGTTACCTCCCTTAACAAAAAAAGAATTACTTCCCTTGATAAAAAGGAGTGATTTCCCTGATAAGTTACCTCCCGTGATAAAAGGAATTATTTCCCTTGATAAAAAGGAGTTACTTCCCTTGATAAAAAGGAGTGATTTCCCCTGATAAGTTCTTATCTCCCCTGATAAAAAGGAATTACTTCCCTTGATAAGTTGTTTACCTCCCTTCACAAAAAAGTTACCTCCCCTGACAAAAGAAATTACTTCCCTTGCTCAAAAGGAAGTTACTTCCCTTAATACAAAGGAGTTATTTCCCCTGAAAAGTTGATACCTCCCCTAAAAAAAAAGGAGTTACTTCCCTTGATAAAAGAAATTTACTTCCCTTGATAAAAAGTTACCTCCCGTGATAAAAGGAATTATTTCCCTTGATAAAAAAAGAATTACTTCCCTTGATAAAAAGGAATAACTTCCCTTGATAAAAAGGAGTTAATTCTCCTGATAAGTTGTTACCTCCACTGGCAAAAAAGGAATTTACTTCCCTTGATAAAAAGGAGTTACCTCCCCTGATAAAAGGAATTACTTCCCTTGATAAAAAGGAGTTAATTCTCCTGATAAGTTACCTTCCCTGGCAAAAAAGGAGTTACTTCCCTTGATAAAAAATCGAGTTGCCTCCCATGACAAAACGGAATTACTTCCCTTGATAAAAAGGACTTACCTCCCATTATAAAAAAGGAATTTACTTCCCTTAATAAAAAGGAGTTATTTCCCCTGAAAAGTTGTTACCTCCCTTAACAAAAAAAGAATTACTTCCAAAAGGAGTGATTTCCCCTGATAAGTCGTTACCTCCCCTGATAAAAAGGAGTTATTTCCCCGTAAAAGTTGTTACCTCCCGACAAAACAGAGTTACTCTCCTTGATAAAAAGGAGTGATTTCCCCTGATAAGTTGTTACCTCCCCTGATAAAAAGGAATTACTTCCCTTGATAAAAAGGGGTTACCTCCGTGATAAAAGGAATTATTTCCCTTGATAAAAAAAGAATTACTTCCCTTGATAAAAAGGAGTTAATTCTCCTGATAAGTTGTTACCTCCCCTGGCAAAAAAGGAGTTACTTCCCTTGATAAAAAATCGAGTTGCCTCCCATGACAAAACGGACTTACCTCCCATGATAAAAAAGGAATTTACTTCCCTTGATAGAAAGGAGTTATTCCCCCTGAAAAGTTGTTACCTCCCTTAACGAAAAAAGGAGTTATTTCCCCTGAAAAGTTGTTACCTCCCTTAACAAAAAAAGAATTACTTCCCTTGATAAAAAAATGAGTAACTTCCCTTGATAGAAATGAGTTTTCTCCCCTGATAAAAACGGGTTACTTCCATTGATAAAAAGGAGTGATTTCCCCTGATAAGTTGTTACCTCCTCTGACAAAAAGGAATTACTTCCCTTGATAAAAAAGAATTATTTCCCTTGATAAAAAAAGAATTACTTCCCTTGATAAAAAGGAGTCAATTCCCCTGATAAAAAGTTGTTACCTCCCGTGATAAAAAGGAATAACTTCCCTTCATAAAAAGGAGTTAATTCTCCTGATAAGTTCTTATCTCCCCTGATAAAAAGGAGTGATTTCCCCTGATAAGTTGTTTACCTCCCTTCACCAAAAAATTACTTCCCTTAATAAAAAAGAGTTATTTCCCCTGAAAAGTTGTTACCTCCCCTAAAAAAAAGGAGTTACTTCCCTTGAAAAAAGAAATTTACTTCCCTTGATTAAAAAGTTACCTCCCCTGATAAAAGGAATTATTTCCCTTGATAAAAAACGGATTACTTCCCTTGATAAAAAGGAGTTATTTCTCCTGAAAAGTTGTTACCTCCCTTAACCAAAAAAAAAAAAAGTTATTTACCCTGAAAAGTTGTTACCTCCCTTAACAAAAAAAGAATTACTTCCCTTGATAAAAAGGAGTGATTTCCCCTGATAAGTCGTTACCTCCCCCGATAAAAAGGAATTACTTCCCTTGATAAAAGGAATTATTTCCCTTGATAAAAAAAGAATTACTTCCCTTGATAAAAAGGAGTAAATTCCCGTGATAAAAAGGAATAACTTCCCTTGATAAAAAGGAGTTAATTCTCCTGATAAGTTGTTACCTCCCCTGGCAAAAAAGGAATTTACTTCCCTTGATAAAAAGGAATTACTTCCCTTGATAAAAAGGAGTTAATTCTCCTGATAAGTTGTTACCTCCCCTTGCAAAAAAGGAGTTACTTCCCTTGATAAAAAATCGAGTTGCCTCCCATGACAAAAGGGAATTACTTCCCTTGATAAAAAGGACTTACCTCCCATGATAAAAAAGGAATTTACTTCCCTTAATAAAAAGGAGTTATTTCCCCTGAAAAGTTGTTACCTCCCCTAAAAAAAAAAGGAATTGACTTCCCTTGATAAAAAAGTTACCTCCCCTGATAAAAGGAATTATTTCCCTTGATAAAAAACGGATTACTTCCCTTGATAAAAAGGAGTTAATTCCCCTGATAAGGAGTTACCTCCCGTGATCAATGAGTTATTTCCCCTGAAAAGTTGTTACCTCCCTTAACAAAAAAAAGAATTACTTCCCTTAATAAAAAGGAGTTATTTCCCCTGAAAAGTTGTTCCCACCCTTAACAAAAAAAGAATTACTTCCAAAAGGAGTGATTTCCCCTGATAAGTCGTTACCTCCCCTGATAAAAAGGAGTGATTTCCCCTGATAAGTTGTTACCTCCCCTGGCAAAAAAGGAGTTACTTCCCTTGATAAAAAATCGAGTTGCCTCCCATGACAAAACGGAATTACTTCCCTTGATAGAAAGGAGTTATTCCCCCTGAAAAGTTGTAACCTCCCTTAACAAAAAAAGGAGTTATTTCCCCTAAGTTGTTACCTCCCTTAACAAAAAAAGAATTACTTCCCTTGATAAAAAAAACGAGTAACTTCCCTTGATAGAAATGAGTTTTCTCCCATGATAAAAAGGAATAACTTCCCTTGATAAAAAGGAGTTAATTCTTCTGATAAGTTCTTATCTCCCCTGATAAAAAGGAGTGATTTCCCCTGATAAGTTGTTTACCTCCCTTCACAAAAAAATTACTTCCCTTGCTCAAAAGGAAGTTACTTCCCTTAATAAAAAGGAGTTATTTCCCCTGAAAAGTTGTTACCTCCCCTAAAAAAAAAAGAATTTACTTCACTTGATAAAAAAGTTACCTCCCCTAATAAAAGGAATTATTTCCCTTGATAAAAAACGCATTGCTTCCCTTGATAAAAAGAAGTTACCTCCCGTGATAAATGAATTACTTCCCTTAATAAAAAAGGAATTATTTCCCCTGAGAAGTTGTTACCTCCCTTAACCAAAAAAATAATTACTTCCCTTAAAAGGAGTTATTTCCCCTGAAAAGTTGTAACCTCCCTTAACAAAAAAAGAATTACGTCCATTGATAAAACGGAGTGATTTCCCCTGATAAGTCTTACCTCCCCTGATAAAAAGGAATTATTTCCCTTGATAAAAAAAGATTTACTTCCTTTGATAAAAAGTTGTTACCTCCCGTGATAAAAAGGAATAACTTCCCTTGATAAAAAGGACTTACCTCCCATGATAAAAAAGGAATTTACTTCCCTTGATAAAAAGGAGTTAATTCCCGTGATAAAAAGAATTATTTTCCTTGATAAAAAAAGAATTACTTCCCTTGATAAAAAGGAGTTATTTCCCCTGAAATGTTGTTTACCTCCCTTCACAAAAAAATTACTTCCCTTGCTCAAAAGGAAGTTACTTCCCTTAATAAAAAGGAGTTATTTCCCCTGAAAAGTTGTTAC
The DNA here is from genome assembly GCA_037043455.1 of Cyrtodaria siliqua. NCBI lineage: Eukaryota > Metazoa > Mollusca > Bivalvia > Adapedonta > Hiatellidae > Cyrtodaria > Cyrtodaria siliqua. Next base: position 92,790 of record JAWPHD010008316.1, on the reverse strand, counting down.
CTCCCCTAAAAAAGTTCTGATAAGTTCCTAACCCCCCCCCCCCCCCCCCCCCCACAAAAGGAGTTACTTTCCTTGATAAAAGGAAGTTACCTCCCCTGATAAAATGAATTATTTCCCTTGATAAAAAACGGATTACTTCCCTTGATAAAAAGGGAGTTATTTCCCCTGAAAAGTTGTTACCTCCCCTGGCAAAAAAGGAGTTACTTCCCTTGATAAAAAATAGCGTTGCCTCCCATGACGAAACAGAATTACTTCCCTTGATAAAAAGGACACCTCCCATGATAAAAAAGGAATTTACTTCCTTTGATAAAAAGGAGTTATTTCCCCTGATAAAGGAATTGCTTCCCTTAATTCTCCCACCCGAGAAAAAAGGAGTTGCCTCCCCTTGTCATCCCCCATGAGAACCCTAATAAAAAAGTTGCTTCCCCCAACTCCTAATAGAAAAGGTATGCACTTAATATGCATGTATCTATCTGTATATATCTATATATGTATGTATGAATGTATATATGTATCTTTATATCTATGTATGTATGATGTATGATGCATGTACCTGTATATTTCTGTGTTTGTATCTATTTCCATGTACCAGGTATCTTTGCTGACCTACTTTTAAAAGTGAAAGCAAGGACGGACATACATCATTGTACCGACTAAAATGGTGGCATGACAGTGCTGTAGCCAGGCTTTAAAAAACATCCGAGGCAAATCCTCAACCCCACACTACATAGCTACATGACATTATTAAATGTAGAATTTATGTTCCTGATTATTGGTAAAAAACCACCTCAGCAAGTGCCTCGGTGCACCTCAGCTTGGCTGTTAGCACTGCATGAATGAATAAACACAATATTTAAAACTTTATTTACATACTAGGTAATGATTGTTTCTGTAAAACCACACATTTTACAATCAACCTAACAATGTGTTTCAATATCAAAATATGACCGAATAATGTGTTAATGGAACGTTATACCTCATTTAATGTACAAAAGCGAACTTTATAACATATAATTCAATCATTCAATTTATGCCTTTACGTCTACAATGAGTATCATGTCTGGACTGTCATATCGGAGACATATTTTACTTGAAAGTGAGAAACCTAAATATGTTCACAACTGTTTTTCACTGTGATATACTCAGTTGCAAAAGAAAATGGACACTGAGATTTGTTTAAATGTACAAAGTTTTTTAGAATTAATTTCACAAATTCCAAAATGAATATGCCATGTTTGGTACCAAAGTTATTATCATTACATTGCCAATATCATGTTGTCATTTGTTTTTCAATAGGTCGAATCATTAAGAGACTGTCGCTTCATAAAAAGGATAGGGTGTAAAGTGGATAGGGTGTAAAGTAAATTTTTTCAAAATGTCCCGTTTCTTTTGCAAATGAGTATATATACATATATATATACCGGTATATAGTTTTAAACTTGGTCAGTTGTCGGGCTTTAATAAATCTCAGAAGCGATTGTTGGGTCGTTACTTATGGTGGCATATTTCTGCCATTTCTGCCACGAGATAGCTAGATAATTATCATGATTATTTCGAGATAATAATGAATTTCGCGAAAGTCTTATAAAATTTGTAAGATAAAATTATCTCAAATTCTTTATCATGTTAAATGCCACGCTAATGTATACTTCTGCCATCATGATTCTGGTTTCTACCGAATTATCGCGATACCCGTATCATGCTTTCTTCGAGATAGTAATTGAATTTTCACGAAAATCTCTCAGTTATCTTGTTAAATGCCGCGATACTACTTATCATGATAGTTCTGGTTTTGCGATAAATAATGTTATTGAGTTAACTATAAATATTTACGCGATAGTAACGTGAATTTTTTGATTAATATTCATAATTATTACGAAAACAAAATTTCAAATGTTTAAGATAATTCTTACCGCGTTAACTATTGTGCTAACGTGATGACAGAAGAGGGCAGTATCGCAGCAAGTTTTGTTAGATAAAATTGTTGAACATTAAAGAGAAAAAGTAACATTATCGCGAAAAATACACGATAAATTATCTAGCTATCTCGTGGCAGAAATATGGCACCATACATCAATTTGCTTGGTCGAATTCAGTTGTTGGGTCCAAGATCCAATAATTGTTTTCGAACAGTTGCATCCCCTACACTATCGAATTCTCTTGGACGTATGATTCGTATTTTTGCCTAATATTCGCTTTATATATCATATGGAGAGTATATAAGTGTTCCGACAATTAACCAAATTTGAGTATATATATATATATATATATATATATATATACTTAAAGCCATTAAAAGTGCAAGTTTTTTTTATTTTGTGTTTATTTCTAAGACCGATTGTAGTGTTATATACAAGTTAGAAAATATCCACATTCCCTATAAATCTGGTGACCGATCAAATACATGTATTGAAAGCAGTAAAATCGGAATTATGCAATCGATCTTGGATACATTTTAATTAAAAATAAACATAAAATAAAAAAACTTGCAGTTGTTAAAGGCGTATATATATATATATTATATAATACACCTGATTTTGGAATGGTAAGTTTATCAGTTAATGGGACATGCAACTTTCGTGAAGTTAAATTAGCACCTTATTATATTTATCTAGTATCATTTAAACTTTAAACCTGCTTGTATAAAATTAAAGAAATCATGGGCTTTAAAAGAATCAAGATTGCCGCGAGTCCCTTTAAAAAAAAGATATTCAGCAACACCATCATCTCAACATGGTTTAACTGACTGAAATACTTGACCAGAGTTCAATCGATGGCAGCACTAAACATGTATTAGGTATGTGGTATACCATCACATGGAGGCAGTTTTAAGACACCCAAAAAGAACACATCCAACGTAATTCAATTTTGTACAAGCTTCAACACGTATTTATATAAATCAAAACAAATATTCCGGCAAGATTCCCACAAAATCCTGGCAAAACCCTATGTCGACTTTCCTAATACATGCACATGTAAGCAAATAAGGTCGAATCCAGGAACATGGTGTATTAGTAATATACGGTTACAGGAAGTCATGTTCTACGCAGATATACATTTAGGAAGTCATGTTCTACGCAGATATACATTTTGAAAGTCATGTTCTACCTTGATATATATATATATGGTTATAGGAAGATATGGCTCTAGGTATGGATATACACGGTTCATATATGGTTATAGGAATAAATGGTTCTATGTATACAGGGTTCGTATATGTTATAGGAATGTAAGATTCTATGTAGATATGCAGGGTTCATATATGGTCATAGGAAGGTATGGTTCTATGTAGATAATACGGAGTTCATATATGGTTATAGGAAGGTAGGTATGGTTCTACGTATATCTACAGGGTTCATATATGGTCATAGGAAGGTATGGTTCTACATATGGGTTTCATATGTTTGAAGAAGCTATATGGTTCTACGTAGATATATAGGGTTCATATATGGTTATAGGAAGGTATGGTTCTACGTTGATATACAGGGTTCATATATGGTTATAGGAAGGTATAGCTCTAGGTAGATATATAGGGTTCATATATGGTTATAGGAAGGTATGATTCTACATAGATATATAGGACCATCTATGGTTATGTGAAGGTATGGCTATAGGTAGATATATACTGTTGATATATGGTTATAGGAAGGTATGGTTCTACGTAGATATACAGGGTTCATATATGGTCATAGGAAGGTATAGTTCTATGTAGATATACAGGGTTAATATATTGTCTATGTAGATATACAGGGTTAATATATGGTTATAGGAAGGTTTGGTTCTAGGTAGAATCTAAGATATAAAGTGTTCATATATGGTTACAGTCAGTATGGTTCTACATAGATATATAGGGTTCATATATTGTTATAGGAAGATATGGTTCTAGGTAGATATAGTGTTCATATATGGTTATAGGAAGGTATGCTTCTAGGTTATACAGTGTTCATAAATGGTTCACAGACCTAATATCAAATATTTATTAATATGTCTGTGGATGGTTATATGAAGGCATGGTTCTATGCAGATATACAGGGTTCATATATGGTAATAGGAAGGTATGGTTCTATGTAGATATACCGGGTTCATATATGGTCATAGGAAGGTATGGTTCTACCAAGGATTTGAAATCCTTGGTTCTACATAGATATATAGGGTTTATAAATGGTTATAGGAATGTATGGTTCTATGTAGAGTATATGTTTATAGGAATGTATTGTTCTACGTAGATATATAGGGTTCATATATCGTTATAGAAAGGTATGGTTCTAGGTAGATATACAGGGTTCAGATATCGTTATTGAAAGGTAAGGTTCTATGTAGATATATAGGGTTCATATATGGTTATAGGAAGGTATGGTTGTACATATATATATATATATATATAGGGTTCACATATGGTTATGTGACGGTATGGCTCTAAGTAGATATATAGAGTTCATATATGGTTATAGGAAGATCTGGTTCTACAGAGAGATATATATAAGGTTCATATATGGTTATGTGAAAGTATGGCTCTAGGTAGATATACAATAAATATGGTTATTAGAAGGTATGGTCGGTCCTATGTAGTTATACAGGGTCCATATATGGTCATAGGAAAGTATGGTTCTACGTAGATATATAGTATTCATATACGGTTATAGGAAGATATGGTTCTACGTAGATATATAGGGTTCATATATGGTTATAGGAAGATATGGTTCTACGTAGATATATAGGATTCATATATGGTCATAGGAAGGTATGGCTCTACATAGATATACAGGATTCATGTGTGGTTATAGGAACGTAAGGTTCTTGGTAGACATACAGGGTTCACATAATATATGTAGATATATAGGGTTCATATAGGGTTAAAGTAAGATATGGCTCTACGTAGATATATATGGTTCATATATGGTTATAGGAAGGTTTGGTTCTACGTAGATATACAGGGTTCATATATGGTCATCGGAAGGTATGTTTCTATATAGATATATATATGGTTCATATATGGTTATGTGAAGGTATGGTTCTACGTAGATATGCAGGGTTCATATATGGTTATAGAATGGTATGGTTCTATGTAGATACACAGGGTTCATATATGGTCATAGGAAGGTATGGTTCTATGTAGGTAGATATACGGTTCATATATGGTTATAGGAAGGTACCGTTTCACGCAGATATACAGGGTTCATATATGGTTAAAGGAAGGTATGGTTTTACGTAAATATATAGGGTTCATATACGGATATAGGAAGATATGGTTCTACGTAGATATTTAGTATTCATATACGGTTATAGGAAGATATTGTTCTAGGTAGATATATAGGGTTTATATACGGTTATAGGAAGATATGGTTCTACGTAGATATATAAGGTTCATATATGGTCATAGGAAGGTATGGCGGCAAGTAACCTCTCTAGGTAGATATACAGGGTTCAGATATGGTTATTGGAAGGTATGGTTCTATGTAGACATACAGAGTTCAAATATGGTTATAGGAAGGTATGGCTCTAGGTAGATATACAGGATTCAAATATGGTTATAGGAAGGTATGGCTCTAGGTAGATATACAGGTTTCATATATGGTCATAGGAAGGTATGGTTCTATGTAGACATGCAGGTTCATATATGGTTATAGAATGGTATGGTTCTAGGCAGACAGATATACAGGTTTCCTGTATGGTTATAGGAAGATAATGTTCTATATATACAGTTCGTATTTGGTTTCATGAAGGTATGGTTCTATGAAGACAGATATACAGGTTTCCTGTATGGTTATAGGAGATATAGTTCTATGAAGAAAGATATACAATGGTTATAGGAGATATAGTTCTATGTAGATATATAGGGTTCATATATGATCATAGGAAGGTATGGTTCTAGCTAGATATACAGGGTTCATAAATGGTCATAGGAAAGTATGGTTCTATGTAGATATATAGCATTCGTATATGGTCATAGGAAGGTATTGCTCTACACAAATATATATATAAGGTTCATATATGGTTATGTGAAGGTATGGCTTTAGGTAGATATACAGCAAATATGGTTATTGGAAGGTATGGTTCTATGTAGATATACAGGGTTCATATATGGTTATAGGAAGGTATTGCTCTAGGTAGATATACATGAGCGTTCAAATATGGTTATTGGAAAGTATGGCTTTAGGTAGATATACAGGGTTCATATATGGTTATAGGAAGGTATGGCTCTAGGTAGATATACAGGATTCAAATATGGTTATAGGAAGGTATGGCTCTAGGTAGATATACAGGTTTCATATATGGTCATAGGAAGGTATGGTTCTACATAGATACATATAGGGTTCACATATGGTTATGACGGTATGGCTCTACGTAGAAATACAGGGTTCATGTGTGGTTATAGGAAGGTAAGGTTCTAGGTAGACATGCAGGGTTCATATAATTATGGTTATAGTAAAATATGATTCTATGTAGATATATAGGGTTCATATAGGGTTATAGGAAGGTATGGTTCTATGTAGATATATAGGGTTCAAATAATTGTGGTTAAAGACTGGTATGGTTCTACGTAGATATATAGGGTTCATTATGGTCATTGAAAACTATGGCTATGCATAGATATATATAAGGTTCATATATGGTTATGTGAAAGTATGGCTGTAGGTAGATATACAGGGTTCAAATATGGTTAATGAAAGATATAGTTCTACGTAGATGGACAGGGTTCATATATGGTCATAGGAAGGTATGGTTCTACATAGATATATATATATATATAGGGTTCACATATGGTTATGCAACGGTATGGCTCTATGTAGATATGTAGGTTTCATATATGGCTATAGGAAGATTTGGTTCTATGTCGATATATAGGGTTCATATAATTATTGTTATAGAAAGGTATAGTTCTACGTAGATATATAGGGTTCATATATGGTTATAGGAACGTATTGTTCTAGGTAGATATACAGGATTCATATATGGTTAAAGTAAGATATGATTCTACGTAGATATATAGGGTTCATATATGTTCATAGGAAGGTAGGGTTCTACATAGAGATATATATAAGGTTTATATTTGGTTATGTGAAAGTATGCCTCTAGGTAGATATACAGGATTCAAGTATGGTCATAGGAAGGTATGGTTCCACATAGATATATATATATATAGGGTTCACATATGGTTATGTGACGATATGGCTCTAGGTAGTAATACAGGGTTCATATATGGTTATAGGAAAATACGATGCTACGTAGATATACAGGGTTCATATTTGGTTTCATAAAGGTATCGTTCTAGGTAGACAGATATACAGGTTCTTGTATGGTTATAGGAAGATAGGAAGATATGGTTCTATGTAGATATATAGGGTTCATATATGGTTATAGGAAGGTATGGCTCTCATAGATATACAGGGTTCATATATGGTCATAGGAAGGTATGGCTCTACATAGAGAGATATATAAGGTTCATATATGGTTATGTGAAGGTATGGCTATAGAGCAAATATTGTTATTGGAATGTATGGTTCTATGTGGATATACAGGGTTCATATATGGTTATTGGAAGATATGATTCTACGTATATATACAGGGTTCATATATCGTTATAGGAAGGTATGGCTCTAGGTAGATATATATAGTGTTGACATATGGTTATGAGATGGCATGGCTCTACGTAGATATGCAGGTTTCATATATGGTCATAGGAAGGTATGGTTCTACATAGATACATATAGGGTTCACATATGGTTATGACGGTATGGCTCTACGTAGAAATACAGGGTTCATGTATGGTTATAGGAAGGTAAGGTTCTAGGTAGACATACAGGGTTCATTAATTATGGTTATAGGAAAATATGATTCTATGTAGATATATAGGGTTCATATAGGGTTATAGGAAAGTATGGTTCTATGTAGATATGTAGGGTTCATATATGGTTATGAAAGGTATGGCTCTATGTAGATACACAGGGTTTATATATGGTATGGTTCTACGTAGATATACAGGGTTCATATAATTATGGTTATAGAAAGGTATGGTTCTATGTAGACATACAGGGTTCATATATGGTTATAGGAAGATATGGTTCTACGTAGATATATAGGGTTCATATATGGTCATAGGAAGGTATGGCTCTACATAGAGATATATATAAGGTTCATATATGGTTATGTGAAGTTGGCTCTAGGTAGATATACAGGGTTCCAAATATGGTTATTGGAAGGTAAGGGTCTAGGTAGATATACATGGTTCATATATGGTTATAGGAAGCTATGGTTCTACGTAGATATACAGGGTTCATATATGGTCATAGGAAGGTATGTTTCTATACAGATATATATATAGGGTTCAATTATGGTTATGTGAAGGTGCGGTTCTACATAGATATGCAGGGTTCATATATGGTTATAGAATGGAATGACTCTGTAGATACACATGGTTCATATATGGGTATAGGAAGGTATGGTTCTCATAGATATATAGGGTTCATATATGGTTATATGGTTATAGGAAGGTATGGTTCTATGTAGATATATAGGGTTCATATATGGTTATAGGAAGGTATGGTTCTATGTAGATATATAGGGTTTATATATAGTTATAGGAAGATATGGTTCTATGTAGATATATAGGGTTCATATATGGTTATAGGAAGATATGGTTCTATGTAGATATATAGGGTTCATATATGGTCATAGGAAGGTATGGTTCTATGTAGATATATAGGGTTTATATATAGTTATAGGAAGATATGGTTCTATGTAGATATATACATATATGTTCATATATGGTTATAGGAAGGTATGGTTCTATGTAGATATATAGGGTTTATATATAGTTATAGGAAGATATGGTTCTATGTAGATATATACATATATGTTCATATATGGTTATAGGAAGGTATGGTTCTATGTAGATATATAGGGTTTATATATAGTTATAGGTAGATACGGTTCTATGTAAATTTATAGGGTTCATATATGGTTATAGGAAGTAATGGTTCTATGTAGATATACATGGTTCATATATGGTTATAGGAAGGTATGGTTCTATGTAGATATATAGGGTTTATATATAGTTATAGGTAGATACGGTTCTATGTAAATTTATAGGGTTCATATATGGTTATAGGAAGGTATGGTTCTATGTAGATATATAGGGTTCATATATGGTTATAGGAAGGTATGGTTCTATGTAGATATATAGGGTTCATATATGGTTATAGGAAAGTATGGTTCTATGTAGATATATAGGGTTCATATATGGTTATAGGAAGGTATGGTTCTATGTAGATATATAGGGTTCATATATAGTTATAGGTAGATACGGTTCTATGTAAATTTATAGGGTTCATATATGGTTATAGGAAGGTATGGTTCTATGTAGATATATAGGGTTCATATATGGTTATAGGAAGGTATGGTTCTATGTAGATATATAGGGATCATATATGGTTATAGGAAGGTATGGTTCTATGTAGATATACAGGGTTCATATATGGTTATAGGAAGGTATGGTTCTATGTCGATATATAGGGTTATGTATATATAGTTATAGGAATATATGGTTCTATGTAGATATATAGGGTTCATATATGGTTATAGGAAGGTATGGTTCTATGTAGATATATAGGGTTCATATATGGTTATAGGAAGGTATGGTTCTATGTAGATATATAGGGTTCATATATGGTTATAGAAAGGTATGGTTCTATGTAGATATATAGGGTTCATATATGGTTATAGGAAGGTATGGTTCTATGTAGATATATAGGGTTCATATATGGTTATAGAAAGGTATGGTTCTATGAAGACATATAGGGTTCATAAAATTATATGGTTATAGGAAGGTATGGTTCTATGTAGATATATAGGGTTCATATACGGTTATAGGAAGGTGCGACTATGAAGATATACAGGGTTCATATATGGTTTTAGGAAGGTATGGTTCAATGTAGATATATAGGGTTCATATATAGTTATAGGAATATATGGTTCTATGTAGATATATAGGGTTCATATATGGTTATAGGAAGGTATGGTTCTATGTAGATATATAGGGTTCATATATAGTTATAGGAATATATGGTTCTATGTAGATATATAGGGTTATGTATATATAGTTATAGGAATATATGGTTCTATGTAGATATATAGGGTTCATATATGGTTATAGGAAGGTATGGTTCTATGTAGATATATAGGGTTCATATATGGTTATAGGAAGGTATGGTTCTATGTAGATATATAGGGTTCATATATGGTCATAGGAAGGTATGGTTCTATGTAGATATATAGGGTTCATATATGGTCATAGGAAGGTATGGTTCTATGTAGATATATAGGGTTCATATATGGTCATAGGAAGGTATGGTTCTATGTAGATATATAGGGTTCATATATGGTCATAGGAAGGTATGGTTCTATGTAGATATATAGGGTTCATATATAGTTATAGGAATATATGGTTCTATGTAGATATATAGGGTTCATATATGGTTATAGGAAGGTATGGTTCTATGTAGATATATAGGGTTCATATATAGTTATAGGAATATATGGTTCTATGTAGATATATAGGGTTATGTATATATAGTTATAGGAATATATGGTTCTATGTAGATATATAGGGTTCATATATGGTTATAGGAAGGTATGGTTCTATGTAGATATATAGGGTTCATATATGGTTATAGGAAGGTATGGTTCTATGTAGATATATAGGGTTCATATATGGTCATAGGAAGGTATGGTTCTATGTAGATATATAGGGTTCATATATGGTTATAGGAAGGTATGGTTCTATGTAGATATATAGGGTTCATATATGGTTATAGGAAGGTATGGTTCTATGTAGATATATAGGGTTCATATATGGTCATAGGAAGGTATGGTTCTATGTAGATATATAGGGTTCATATATGGTCATAGGAAGGTATGGTTCTATGTAGATATATAGGGTTCATATATGGTCATAGGAAGGTATGGTTCTATGTAGATATATAGGGTTCATATATGGTCATAGGAAGGTATGGTTCTATGTAGATATATAGGGTTCATATATGGTTATAGAAAGGTATGGTTCTATGTAGATATATAGGGTTCATATATGGTCATAGGAAGGTATGGTTCTATGTAGATATATAGGGTTCATATATGGTTATAGGAAGGTATGGTTCTATGTAGATATATAGGGTTCATATATGGTCATAGGAAGGTATGGTTCTATGTAGATATATAGGGTTCATATATGGTCATAGGAAGGTATGGTTCTATGTAGATATATAGGGTTCATATATGGTCATAGGAAGGTATGGTTCTATGTAGATATATAGGGTTCATATATGGTTATAGGAAGGTATGGTTCTATGTAGATATATAGGGTTCATATATAGTTATAGGAAGGTATGGTTCTATGTAGATATATAGGGTTCATATATGGTTATAGGAAGGTATGGTTCTATGTAGATATATAGGGTTCATATATGGTTATAGGAAGGTATGGTTCTATGTAGATATATAGGGTTTATATATAGTTATAGGAAGGTATGGTTCTATGTAGATATATAGGGTTCATATATGGTTACAGGAAGGTATGGTTCTATGTAGATATATAGGGTTCATATATGGTTATAGGAAGGTATGGTTCTATGTAGATATATAGGGTTCATATATGGTTATAGGAAGGTATGGTTCTATGTAGATATATAGGGTTCATATATGGTTATGTGAAGGTGTGGTTCTACATAGATATGCAGGGTTCATATATGGTTATAGGAAGGTATGGTTCTACGCAGATATATAGGGTTCATATATGGTTATAGGAAGGTATGGTTCTATGTAGATATATAGGGTTCATATATGGTTATAGGAAGGTATGGTTCTATGTAGATATATAGGGTTCATATATGGTTATAGGAAGGTATGGTTCTATGTAGATATATAGGGTTCATATATGGTTATAGGAAGGTATGGTTCTATGTAGATATATAGGGTTCATATATGGTTATAGGAAGGTATGGTTCTATGTAGATATATAGGGTTCATATATGGTTATGTGAAGGTGTGGTTCTACATAGATATGCAGGGTTCATATATGGTTATAGGAAGGTATGGTTCTCATAGATATATAGGGTTCATATATGGTCATAGGAAGGGAGAGATATACAGGGTTTAAATATGGTTATTGGAAGGTATGGTTCTTTGTAGATATACAGGTTTGTTATATGGTTATAGGAAGGTAAGGGTCTAGGTAGATATACAGGGTTCATATATGGTCATAGGAAGGCATGTTTCTATATAGATATATATAGGGTTCATATATGGTTATGTGAAGGTGTGGTTCTACATAGATATGCAGGGTATTATATTATAGGAAGGTACTGTTTTACGTAGATATACAGGGTTCATATATGGTTAAAGGAAGGTATGGTTTTACGTAAATATAGAGGGTTCATATATGATTATAGAAAGGTATGGTTCTACGTAGATATATAGGGGTCATATATGGTCATAGGAAGGTATGGCGGCAAGTAATGGTTCTAGGTAGATATACAGGGTTCAAATATGGTTATAGGAAGGTATGGCTTTAGGTTGATATACAGGTTCATATACATTGTATGGTCATATGAAGGTATGTTTCTATATAGTTCTAGGCAGATACATAAGGTATGGTTCTATGATATTCAGGGTCCTGTATAATTATAGGAAGGTAAGGTTCTGTTTAAATATATATGATTTATACATGGTTATGGGAAGGTAGGATTCTGTTTAGATATATGGTTATAGGAAGGTATGGTTCTGTTTAGATATATCTGGTTCGTATGTGGTTAAAGGAAGGTATTGATCTGTTTAGACATATATGGTTTATACATGGTTATAGAAATGTAGGTTCTGTATATATATGGTTCATATATGGTTAAAGGAAGGAATTGTGATTTGTAGATATATATGGTTCATATATGGTTACAGGACGGTTATGAACAGAGTGTGCAAAGGTCATGTCTCACTACAAAAAGAAGCCCTGAATCTGCTCCTGTTCAGCAAAGGATGACATGTTACGTTAAAATAAGAGGAATTGGTTATTTCTTGACAGTAACTTGTTAATATTTAGAAAAGTTGACATGGTGGTATAAACCCAAAATAAAAAACTCCGGGTGTCTTAGGAGTCTGCCGTCACAGTGCCAAGATCATATCTATGACTGTTTAGGCCCAATTTATTATTTGTGCCAATGGCATTACCAATAATTCCAGTCCATGTTTTTGACCAAGTATCAATTGAATTGACTTCAATACTTATTTGGAGGTTAAAATAATTTAAAAAAACATGTCCAGGATAGAAAGAGGTGTTAAACATGTCCAGAATAGAAAGAGGTATTCTAACTTTTATTTGTACGAACAATTTCATCGCTGAGTTTGAAATTGGACTGCGAATGACTCTTGCATCTCACAATTTACTTTGATCTCGCAATTAACATGTCGCCAGTTGTCAATCATTTATCCATTTTAACCAGTCAAACCAATACTATACCTCCAACAAATAACAGCATGTGCAACATAATAATAAAGCATGTGCAACTGTTTTAAAATATAACCTATTGTCAATATACTCCGACATCAACAATAGGGTTGAGATATCCAAGTACTGGCGTCCTGTTAATTCATATACATGTACAACTTAACTTTAGGCGTTCATGTTTTTATTATTAGTTTTACAAACCCGCCTATGATAAAAAGTTATATTTTGGAGGGAATTTCATTGCTTTCATTTTCATTTGACCTCCTCTCAGATTTTAAATGAACATTCCATCCTCTTTTGCTTTCCAACGAAATAGAAAATAACTTTTCCAGTTATTTTTTTCCCCCTCCTCCTTAACGGCACTTCCCTATCTCAATGGTTCATACAATGAATAATAAACAAATAAAGGCCTTAAGTTGAATTGTTGGTTAACATTGCTGATTACAAAGCAGTAATAAATATGTTTATGTTTCCATAGCATTTGTGGAATTACATAATCTGTGTCCGAGCTCGTTCTAGTGCCAACATAACTGTCTATAGCTGTTTGCTCCACCACATGCCTGTACTTCGTCTAACCCGATGCTGATTCGAACCTACAAAATAAATACAGAACTGTCAAAGTCCTATGTGATGCAGTAAAACTAGATGCGATAATTGTAGGTCTTAGTATGGTGTGTACCTAACATAGAGCTACGATGCGATCCTTTAGGTTTTTGAAGACATCAAGCAAAGCCTGCATGAACAACTACATATTTCAATAGACTTAAAGTTCAAAACCATGCGTGCATGCATACAACTCACCAAAGAGAAAAATATTTTGCTGATTTAGTGATTTTTTTGTAAGACTGTGTTTCAGCAGACATATTTTTCTTAAAGTTTTTACCATTTAAAATATATCACGCAAAACTTAAAGCCACTCACAGCTGACACAAATCAACAACGTTAACAGGAAAGCGAACGAGATTATTTCAAATGTAAACAATGCAAATGTCGGAAATTAACAGTCCTCTAACAGTGGCCTTTGAACACTGCCAATATCGGCGTGTCCTCTCTTTGGTGAGTCATCTGCATGCAGTTGTGGTATTTAAGGTTTGTTCTTTCTATTGAAATACAATTGTTGTTTCTGCAGGCATTGCGTTATGCCTTCAGAAACCTTGCCGTAAAAGTGTGTACAGGGGTTGGTACGGGGTCCTGCTGATTCCTAAAGGCACAGGAATCATGGCTCTATGGTAGGTACATACTACCATAAGATATACAATGTTTTAATATATATATAATGTAAAAGATAAAGTATATTGACTACTTAAAATATACATTGTATTAAAATTTAAAAAATTATTAATTGTACAACGTATCACATTTTGTTTATGTTCCATGTATCTTAAAAAACAACACGTTCATTACATTTGTCTCATTTGTTCATTAGCAACAGACATTCATGCGAGAAATTAAATGATCGAGAATTTATCATGTCTTATTCACAAACATAAATTTCGCTCACAAATAGGGTGTACATGATGACAATGGTAAATACCCGATTATCGTTCAGTACACATTATAGGTGATCATTGTTAGAGTGACGCTTGCTTATCTTTAAGGTAGCTGAGTTGGAAAATGTTTTTAAACAAGAGGTCAATGACCTTGAAGCTCTACTGATAGGTTTTTGATAGCTAAATCAGCATTCCTGTGAAGTTTCATGAAAATCCGTCAAGTAGTTTCAGAGGCGTAGTCGCTACAAGTTTTCATTATATAACTCTATGTAAACAAAGATGGCCGCTGGTGGCCATGTTTAACGTCAAATCAAAATATTTTTTGACAAGGATCAACATCTTGTCATACTGATAATTTTAGAAAAAGTCCCATATCAATATCACTTGAAGTTTTCAAGAAGTAGGCGCTACAAACTTGTATTTTGAAAATATTTTTTTAGCCATGGCGGCCATCTTGAATTTCCGGCCGACCTGAAATTTTGCTAGGATCAATTAGACATCAAGAGCAACATTCCTGTGAAGTTTCATGAAAATCCGTCAAGTAGTAACAGGTGTAGTCGCTACAAGTTTTTATTAGATAACTCTATGTAAACAAAGATGGCCGCTGACAGCCATGTTTAACATCGAATCAAAACGATTTTCGACAAGGACCAACATCATGTCATGCTGATCATTTTAGAAAATGTCCCATATCAATATCACTTATATTTTCAAGGAGTAGTCTCTACATACTTGTTTTTTGAAAATCTATTTTTAGCCGTTGCGGCCATCTTGAATTTCCGGCCGACCTTAAGTTTTGCTAGGATCAATTAGACATCAAGAGTAACATTCGTGTTAAGTTTCATGAAAATCCGTCGAGTAGTTTCAGAAAAGTAGTCGCTACAAGTTTTTACTAAATAACTATGTAAACAAAGATGTCCGCTGGCAGCTATCACGGTGGGCAACGTACGTCATAGTCACGTGGTATGTACGCTATGGAACACGGAAAAAGGTAAGCAATATCTGTCGACTCGATTTACTATTTGAATGATATCTCGGGTCATAATGAACCGAATTTATTTCGGTAACTTGCACATTCCCCTACTGAGGGTCAACAATCCTCGGCATGTGTTATCTCGGGATAATTTCTAGCCAACCTTTAGATTATATCGATTTAATCATTTTTTCCGGGGGGTATGGAACACGCTATACTTCGAATTATAAACAGAAATTATCAAATATACGATTTTCTACATTTCATATAGTTTCAAGATCACGAATACATACCTTATCAACTCAAATGACTTTCACAATTGTTTTTCTTGCAAATTGGTGTTTATTTTACAAGAAAATAGTGAATTGGCGTAATGCTATGGAACACACCAGTATTTCTTATGCTAAGGTACACACATAAAACAGAGAGTTGCAGTTTTCGCAATACATTCTGACTTCGGGATGTATTCATTTTGATTATTTCATACATCTGTACATAGTTGTTTCCAAATTATGATATTTTTGAGACATTCGGTATACAAATCACACGGAACATGCTATATTTTCAGTTAAGTATCGCAGTAAGTCAGTTTGAATTTGTATTTCCTGTTTCCTGTTTTCAGATCGTTCTGTTATCGAACGGTAAGGTCAATGGTCTACAAGTTAGTAGACCGTGAGGATGACGTGCCAAACGAAGGAACCCCTACACCAACTATGCATGTCAGAAAGTATACTAACAGGAAACGGGTCATAGATAGTATACAGACAAGGTGAGAAGAATAACAATAACTAAATGTTTACATTTAACTAAACTTTATATGATTCAGAAAAATGTCAATGTTTGCGCTATTGTGACTGTATTCTGATTTTTCATTTGTTATTTACCATAAGTGTAACCAATTGAAAACAATGTGGCCATCTTTATCCTGTTGTTATTGTTTGATTATCTTCGATTAATACTTGTTGTTTTAGTTGAGGAAGTACTTATATTAAATAGTTATTAATTGTTTCATAGTAACCACCACTTCGACAGCATAGAACGAAGGCGAATACAAGGGAAACGGAAGGAAACGGTGATGTCCTCCCAACGAAATGCTGTTGAGAAAGGTTCGTTGGGAATACGTGAAGAAAAAGCCAGGAGAAATGATTCCAAACTACCAGTTACAGATCGAATGGGATTAAAGCTATGAGTAGAATATTGGAGAGAAAAGTACATTTGACATAAGAACAATAACATCAAATTTACAGGATGATTAGGCATACATATGCTTTATGTGTTGGATAGAGTTAACTGAACAATAAATATAAGATGGGACTCACCCGGGATCTGGAAGTGGTACATTTCGATCAGAGTGTATTAAAAAAATGATCATGTATGGTTATATTATAAGTATTATGTGTAATTTAGTTAGATTGAAAATAAATATATATGCATATATAGATCGTGTGTTATATTTGATACTAAATGGTTTAAAAACAGTTTCAGTATGTAACATCATTACAACAGCAAGAACTGTCGGTGCAGGGCCGTATTTAGATAATGTACGGGGTTTCATTGGATTTGGATCATTAAGCATTCAGGTTCCATAGGACAGTTTTAAGTGACTTGTGACAATGAGACTTTGTAGTATTATAGTATTTAAATAATTAAAGAAAAACAACTGCAATTTAAGTTTTATTAAAAGTAAACAAATAAACTTCAAAACAATTAATCACATTTCAAATTATCACAGACTACTTATATAAATCTCATCATTGAACACATTTGGTGTTAATTGGTAAAAAAGAAACAAATAAACTTCAAATCGAAATAACTCGAACAAATAAAAAGAATTAATCACATTTTAAATCATCACAGACTACTTATATCATCATTGAACACATTTGGTGTGTTAAACATAATTAAAAACGTTCGACATAAAACATGTATAACAGCACACCATAAGTGTACATGATTTAAAATAAAACCCTTACAGTTGGTTCCTCCTTCTCAACCGACATTGTAACAAAAGTATCGAACGCCAATTTAACATATATTCAAATATGTGTACCTATCTTATATCAACTTGGCGATGTATAACTAAGAGCTGAGCAATCAGCTAGTACAATTAAATCTCTGATAACAAAACACAAATGAAATTACACACCCTAGACAAAGTAAAAACATGTACAACAATTCAACAAGAAAACAAACTACGTAAGATACTAATTCAATTTACACACCCGTTGTATAAAAGAGTTTGCGTATTACTTGGCGTGTAATGGATATTATGCAAGTTATATAAGTAATAGTTCAGTTTAAGCTGGGCTGATAATTAAATATAAACCCCTGGTAGTTGGTGGATTTTCATCCTGCATGTACCTGCGACTGTACGGCCTTTTGCATACTGGGCACGAGGACCCTGAGATGGTGTGAGTTTGCTTGTGTATCTTCAAACTCTTTGGCTTTTAAAGGACTTTTGGCATATATCAGTTTACGAGTTTCAAAATGTAACTTCATCTGGGATTTACCTGACCTGTGTGCATTGATTCATGGTCTTTCAATGCACGTTTATTTTCAACATTCAGACCGCATACTGAGCATTTCAAATTTAATTTACCTATCTATCTATATATACTGCATCACCCTCTTTCGAAGATTGAACTTACCGGCTTCCCTTCTTTCATGTCGGTGGAGATCTGCTTGTAAAGCGAACGTTATACATACGTATAATTTTATAGCATTGTGTTGATGGCACATATGTCGTTGCAGGTTTGCGCTGGAATAAAACTGTTTTTTACAACACCTGTATGGTGCGCCGTAAAGTACTATTAACTCAAAACAACTTTCCGCATAGTTGGCTATACTCGGTAGAGTACTGAATCCATAATGTTACTGAAAAAATCCGGAAGTATACCGTAACTAAGGACAAAATAACTATAACTAGTTAAACCCTTTCGCATTTCATTTCATTTATACCGGAAAAGCGTAAATGACGTAAGGTAAACAAAGGAAGTAACTATATATAACTATCTAGATTCATTGTATCTTTTCCATGTTTGTCTTTACTGTATATAGTGATCGATATATAGCGAAAGCCATTTGTCATTATACTCAATCATAATTATATGTATGTGTGTCCTTGTATTATAGAAGTTGTATAAGTTACAGAACAAAACGTGAACAAAGGATCTGACTTACCCCACGTGATCGAAAAATCATAAAATAAAACGGAAATGTGTTATTTTGTTGTGAATAACAGATTTTGTAACATCTCGAAGTGAGAAATGAAATATGTTATTCACTCCGAAACAACAAAATTAATATCCTCTATGTATGACACCAGAATGACGCAGAATTATGAGCGGCACATCAAACACTTTTTGGGAGGGCCAAACATACTTTGCACCCACCAATCAGTATGGGGCAGGCATGTAATATTCTATCCCCTGTCCGAGGACCTGCCTTGTATTACCACGTGCCTTGTATTACCACGTGCTTGTGATTATTTAAGATTTTGTTAAACACCCAATATGATAGTAAATCTAAAATGAAGTTTAAATAGAAAAAATGATTAAAAATAACAGTTAGGGTAGTTCCGAGATTTACTGTTTTTTAAATGAACGCGTTTATTAAAATGTGAAATGACGTCTATCCTTTCGTTTTAAAACAGTAGAAACCACAGATCTATGAAATAATCAAAATGAATGCATCCCGAAGTCAGTATGTATTGCGAAAACTGCAACTCTCTGTTTCGTGTGTGTACCTTAGCATAAGAAATAATTGTGTGTTCCATAGCATTACGCCAATTCACTATTTCCCTGCAAAATAAACATCAGTTTGCAAGAAAAACAATTGTGAAAGTCATTTGAGTTGATAAGGTATGTATTCGTGATCTTGAAACTATATGAAATGTAGAAAATCGTATATTTGGTCATTTCTGTTTATAATTCGAAGTATAGCGTGTTCCATACCCCCCGGAAAAAATGATTAAATCGATATAATCTAAAGGTCGGCTAGAAATTATCCAGAGATAACACAACCCGAAGATTGTTGACCCTCAGTAGGGGAATGTGCAAGTTACCGAAATAAATTCGGTTCATTATGACCCGAGATATCATTCAAATAGTAAATCGAGTCGACAGATATTGTTTACCTTGTTCCGTGTTCCATAGCGTACATACCACGTGACTATGACGTACGTTGGCCACCGTGGCTATGTTTAACGTCGAATCAAAACGATTTTCGACAAGGACCAAAACCATGTCATGCTGATCATTTTAGAAAAAGCCCCATATCAAGAAGTAGTCTAGTCGCTACAAACTTGTTTTTTTTTAATTTATTTTTAGATTTGGCGGCCATCTTGGATTTCACAGCAACATGAATTTTTGCTAGGATCAATTAAGACTTCATGGGCAACATTTCTGTAAAGTTTCATGAAAACCCATTCAGAAGTTTCAGAGAATTAGTCGCTACAAAAAAAAGTTTATGGGCGGACGATGGACACCGCACCATGGCATAAGCTCTGCTGCTCTCTGATCAGTAGAGCTAAAAACAGTTTGAGGGTCAGAAAAGGTAAGGTCAAGATCTAAGTGTGTCTGTTAATGAGGTGTTAATTTAATACGATTATGTCAGTTGGGACTTCAAAACAGTATCGGATACCGGAAACAGCAGGTTCCGTAAAACCAAGGGTCACTGTAAATAGTATATAAAAGGATTTTGCCAGTGCCAAGACACATGGTCGGATACAACATGATGTTGGTAAAGTAAAGTGGTCGGATATACCAATATATGCATTTTTCCGATCATTTAGACTAGTTTTACTAGTCCGTGAGTTGCCTGG
Organism: Cyrtodaria siliqua; assembly: GCA_037043455.1. Taxonomy (NCBI): domain Eukaryota; kingdom Metazoa; phylum Mollusca; class Bivalvia; order Adapedonta; family Hiatellidae; genus Cyrtodaria; species Cyrtodaria siliqua. Next base: position 72,010 of record JAWPHD010008316.1, on the reverse strand, counting down.
AACTATTCTTAGACATGTACCTCCTTTCAAGCATGATAATACTCGATTTTTAACAAGAATATGCAGGAAACCGGGAAATGATAAGGCGCACACGTAAAATAATAAACGATAGGGCGCCCACTAGAAAAAACTAGGCTACAATTGTAATTGAAATTCCAGGATTCAAAAGTTTTAAACAATATTTATAATATATATGATCACCATTCAAGATAATACACCGACAAGTTAAAATACAACTTTAGAGCATTTACTGATTAGTGGAATTCCAAAACGGTAATATCCAGGTACAGGTAGAATTTAAGTTGTAGCGTATTTTTTAATATATTTTTTTATATTGTTTTTAAGGTCCACCATGGGAAAAGCCAGAAAATAAAATCTGTCATTAAAAAGACCCAGATGGCGAGATAAACAGAAAATTGGAATGAAACGGATAACGTAACCATTAAAGGCAGAACCCCGAATGATGTACTCGCCATTGTGTAAGCAGCCGCCTCTTCAAAAGAAGCCAAAAACTCTGATACCCCGTGTTCTCTTCGGAGTAGCTGATGAAGCAGAGAACATTTTATTTATGCTGACTGCAAATGAAAACAAAAAAGCGATTCTAAAGAGGATGAGCCTGCAAACTTTATTGAAGAGATGATTGAAATGACACCAACAGTTCTAAATAGACTATTAGTAGGTGGACTGCAGTTATTCTTCAAACAGGTAAATTCTGAATCATTTCCATTGACGAATATAGCTTTTTTGCTATGGACAGATGTTGTAAGCTGGTTGAATTGTACCAATACATCCCAAATGCGATATTCTGAAGAAACAAAAGCATTCTGGAAATTAGGATGGAGGTTATTTATTCATAAACTTTATGGGTGGTTTCAAGAATGATTCCCAAGTTGTGTCCGGCAAAGATGAAAAGGGCAGATACACACCAGAAATGTCCGATATAAACTTTGCAGTTTCATCGTCCTTAGAAGATTTGACCCACATGTTGTCCGTGGTGAAATGAATACTGGGATATTATGACATTTAAATTTTTTGGAACAATCAGTAACGATTCAAAACACCAATCAGCTTGTCTGACATTTGATGGAAAGAAACTGAAACAAGGTCTCACTGAAGTTCAGGTGATGTAGGTATTTTAGGGATGGAATGTGGAAACACTTTACAGGTACGACAGATGGAACTAAATTTGAAGCTATTGTTTGGGGCGCTTGTTTCAGCCAAAGTTTTTTTTTACTTTTAAACCACTACCTAAATAAGTTGTATATCAGTGTAACAGACATTTTTAGTGGTAAATAAAAACACCTTACTTTCGAAAATTGGTTGAGAAATAAAAAGTTCATGCGCAAAAGCTGTTTTTCATGGGTCATTTTCAATGCAAAATTCTGCTGCATGAAAAATTTAAAAAAAAATTAAAAAATATTCTTCTTAGAAATGTTATCCAAAAATAGTTTTAAATTGTTGGATATCAGTAATTTAAGACACCCTGAAAGTTTTATAGCAAAATATGAAGGATTACTGAAGTAATATTCTGCTGTCCCAGCAACGAGGAATTTACATAGGAAAAGCCCCATCAAAAAATCATTTTGGCAGTAAAATACTTATTTCTCAACCGATTTTCAAAAGTAAAGTAGTTTTATTTACCAATAAAAATGCCAGTTCTAATGATACATAACTGATGTACTTATTATTTAAATTGCTCAAGTTACTTCAGAAAAAACTTTGGATGAAACAAGCGCCTCAAACAATAGGTCAGATCATGTCAATTTCAGAAGAGTTGGATTTGTGAGAAGACAATGCCAATGAACAGATTTGCCAACAGTTTTACAAAAACAGGTACAAACAAGAGGGCCAAGATGGTCCTAAATCGATCATCTGAGTACTGGCACATTATCAAACTTCTTCGAAATCTTATGGTCATATACAATCTGTGCAAGTTTGGTTAAGATTGTTCAAGAAATGTGGGCTCTGTTGTGTTTACAACATTGATATAAAGACATTGACAAAGTTTGGTAAATATCAAATACAAAATGAAGGTGCTAGAGTGTAACACCTTGGGCACCATTTGAACAAACTTGGTAAATGACCATAAGAGTATAGTAAATGCAAAATATTAAACCTCTGGCTCATGTAGTTCCAGAGAAGAAGACTTCAATGTGTTTCCTATATAAGTCTAAAACTGTGATCCACGGCGCGGGGTCAAATTTGACCCCAGGGTCACCATTTGAACAAAGTTGGTAGAGGACCATAATCTTATAGTAAATACAAAATATTAAACCTCTGGCTCTTGCAGTTCCAGAGAAGAAGATTTTGTTTCAGTTTTTCCCTATACAAGCCTATGTAAAACTGTGACCCCCGGGGCGGGGCCAAATGTGACCCCAGGGTCACCATTTGAATAAAATTGGTAGAAGACCATAAGCTTATAGCAAATGCAAAATATTAAACCTCTGGCTCTTGCAGTTTCAGAGAAGAAGATTTTTTAAGTTTTTCCCTATACATGTCTATGTAAAACATGTGACTCTTGGGGCGGGGTCAAATGTGACCCCAGGGTCACCATTTGAACAAACTCGGTAAAGGACCATAAGCTTATAGTAAATGCAAAATATCAAACATCTGGCTCTTGTAGTTTCCGAGAAGATTTTTAAAAAAAAAATCCTATATAAGTCTATGTAAAACTGTGACCCTCGGGGGGAGACAAATTTGACCCCAGGGACACCATTTGAACAAACTTAGTAGAGGAGCATAAGCTGATGCTACATGTAATATATGAATGCTGGCATGCCATGTGGTTCCAGAGAAGATTTTTTTCAGTTTTTCTCTATACAAGCCTATGTAAAACTGTGACCCCCTGGGTTGGGCCAAATATGACCCCTGGGTCACCATTTAAACGAACCTGGTAGAGGACCATAAGCTTATAGCAAATGCAAAATACTAAACCTCTGGCTCTCGCAGTTTCAGAGAAGGCGATTTTTTAAGTTTTTCCCTATACATGTCTATGTAAAACATGTGACCCTTCGGGCGGGGTTGAATGTGACCCAAGGGTCACCATTTGAACAAACTTGGTAAAGGACCATAAGCTTATAGTAAATGCAAAATATCAAACCTCTAGCTGGCTCTTGTAGTTTCCGAGAAGAAGATTTTAAAAAATAATTCCCTATATAAGTATGTAAAATTGTGACCCCCGGGGCGGTGACAAATTTGACCCCAAGGTCACCATTTGAACAAACTTAGTAGAGGACAATAAGCTGATGCTACATGTAATACAAGAGAGCTCTGTGCCTTGTGGTTTCAGAGAAGAAGATTTTTTAAAGTTTTTTCCTATATGTCTATATGAAAAACATGCAAAATCTCAATATACAAACTTGGACCCCCGGGGCACGGCCATTTTTGACCCCGGGAACTTTAGTTGAACAAACTTGATAGTCTAGGCGTTGACGATCATTTTAAAAGAAAAACTGTTGAAATCTGTCAAGCGGTTCTGGAGAAGATTTTTTAAGGTTTCGACCATATATGGTAATGGCAGCCATCTTGGATGTAGCGCTGACCTAATTTTAACAAATCTAAAAAGCATTCATCTAAGGATCATCCATTTGAAGTTTGGTCAAAATTAGCCATGCGGTTTCTGACGAGAAGTCGTTTGAAGAATTCCCTATACATGTCTATGTAAAACATGTGACCCTTGGGGCGGGGCCAAATTTGACCCTAAGGTCACCATTTGAACAAACTTGGTAAAGGACCATAAGCTTATAGTAAATGCAAAATATCAAACCTCTGGCTGTTGTAGTTTCTGAGAAGTAGATTTTTAAAAAAAAAATCCTATATAAGTCTATGTTATACTGTGACCCCCGGGGCGGGGACAAATTTGACCCCAGGGTCACCATTTGAATAAACTTAGTAGAGGACCATAAGCTGATGCTACATGTAATACATGAGAGCTCTGTGCCTTGTGGTTTCAGAGAAGAAGATTTTTTAAAGTTGTTTCCTACATGTCTATATGAAAAACATGCAAAACCTCAATATACAAATTTTGGACCCCCGGGGCACGGCCATTTTTGACCCCGGGGACTTTATTTGAACAATCTTGATAGTCTAGGCGTTGGCGATCATTTTAAAAGAAAAACTGTTGAAATCTGTCCAGCGGTTCTGGAGAAGAAGATTTTTTAAGGTTTCGACCATATATGGTAATGGCAGCCATCTTGGATGTAGCGCTGACCTAATTTTAACAAATCTAAAAAGCATTCATCTAAGGATCATCCATGTGAAGTTTGGTCAAAATTAGCCAAGCGGTTTCTGAGGAGAAGTCGTTTGAAGAAAAGTTAACGGACGACGGACGACGGACGGACGACGGAAGACGGACAACACACCATCCCATAAGCTCTGCTGGCCCTTGGCCAGTAGAGCTAAAAAATGTTAACACTTTTCTTACATGAGTCGATGGAAAAACAGTCTATTTTGAAGTGTACCCTATCCAAAATATCACGTGACAAAAATCGGGAGATATCTCACACTTTAATACAAACGGATATGTATGATTAACAATGTCAAAATATGTATTTTTGCATATTCAAGGGCAGAATTTGGTTATCACCTTACATGCCTCGCTGAAAAATATTCTGTAAAAGTTTTGTTAAGATTGGCTGAAGAAGTGATAACAAAGCCATTGAATGATGTATTTTTTTCCAATTCAAGGGCAGATAACTTCCTTCAATATCATCAGATATGCATGGTTGATGAACCTGCTGATGATCATATTATCATACACATTCAGTAAAAAATGTGTTACTATTGGATGTAAAATGGAAAGGCCCGCCATATTCAAGTAACAATGCCTACTTAGGTCATTTTTGCTAATTCAAGGGCAGATAACCGACTTTATTACCATCGGATATGCATGATTGAAAAAATTGTCCAAGACTGATTATTATACACATTCTGTGAAAGTTAGGTTTGGACTGGATGAAAAACGAAAGTGCTTTGTTGGTAACAACGTCAAAATGTATTTTTGCAGATTCAAGGGAAGACTACTCACTTTGATACAATCGGATATGTGGTTAAAGAACATGTCCAAGATTTCATTATTGTACAAATTATGTAAAAGTTGGGCTAAGATCAGATGGAAAATACAACAGGGCCCTGTGTTTTATTAAACACCTTACGGTAGAAGTTTCTTAAAGTTTAAAATCATTTACGTTTCTTACCTAATCATTCAATGCAGACAATTGTGTGTTCACGTAGTGCAGAAATATCAGATGTATAAGAAAATGAAATGAAATAACGTTTATTTGAAAAGTGTAATCGATAGTGACGCATTTAAGAAATTGATTTACGATCAAAATGGTCGTAAGTTGTTTCATAAAACAGGGCCCTGATTTTTAAAGTACTGTGACAATTCCAAATTATGAAATTTTTGGTGATTTAAGGGCCACAACTCAGCTATTAGCAACTGTATCTGGCTGGTTCAAGAACTCATTCCCGACCCAATGAAAATATAAGTAAGTCTGGTTCCGATCAAATAAAAAATGGTAGGGGCAAGTTTGCCCATTTTTTTAACTTAAGGCAATTCAATGACAGATAACTCGTATATTAGCGATCTAATATGGCTGATTCAAGAACTTATTCGAGATTTTGTGGACATATAACTACTATGTAAATTTGGATCAGATGAAAAATGGATTTGCTAGACACTCATTCTCAATAAAATGGCGCAACACACGCATTTGGGTGTCACAAGTTGTTTTTATTTCCTGATAATGTCAATACGTGCCATTTACCCTTTGTTTCTCACACAGTTTGAAAGGTTCATGACTGTTGTTTTCAGTGATTTACAGGTAAATATGAAATGGAAAAGATATTAAAGTACAAGAAATCCACAGATTCAAATGTCTCGTCTAACGGAAACTGAACTTTGAAATAAGAGGTAAACATTGTTTAAAGGGACACATGGCAATCTTGATTTTTTAAAAACTAGCGGCGTCCCATGAGTTTTTCTACATAAATTACATTTGTCCAATCATTAATGTTAATTATAAGAATTGTATTACGCCATTTGTTTTTGCATATTATTATTTTTTGATATTATTGCACCAATAATATATTAAAATGTATAGTATAATTAGACGAAATAGTGAATACTTAAAATTTTATTTATTTAAATGTAACCAGGGTAAAAGTAAAAATTATACTGGATATATAAATCGAGACACCCATTTCAAACTCTTCAAGATTGCCGTGTGTCCCTTTAAATGAAAAATTGTATAATTTTAAATAACGAAAGACAACAGCGTTCATTTTTTGCTGATAAATGACATTTAAGTCCATTCGTTTAAATACAAAATGACAATGTATAAAAAATATTTCCTGAAAGATGATCTACCCAAGACACAACCATGTCAAAAAAGATTTTTTTGTCTTCCAAAGATTAAACTGTAAACTAAGTTTGAAACATCTAGTGCAATAGTTTGTGAGAAAGTGACATAAATGTAATTAGTTATCTGCCCTTTGCTTGGAGGGTGAAGGTCACATTCACATTTCCTATGTCATAGTGTGATGTACTAACAAAGATACAACTAAAACCAAAGTCTGAAAGGTCTAGCGCTTACAGTTCTTGAGAAACTGACCTAAATGCAAAAGTTGAATGTAAAAATTATTACATTATCGCCCTTTGCTTTGCTTGAAGGTCACATCCGCATTTCCTATGTCACGTTACAATGTACTATCCAAGAAACCAGAGTTTGAAAGGTCTATACAGATCGTGAGAAAGTGACCTAAGGGCAAAAGCTAAATGTAAAACTTATTTATGGTTATCTGCCCTGGAGGGTGAACGTCACAACCACATTTCCTATGTCACATTGCAATGTACTACCCATACAATTATAACAAGAGTTTGAAAGGTCTAGCGCATACAGTTCGTGAAAAATGACCTAATCGCAGTTGAATGTAAAAATTATTAAGTTATCTGCCCTTTGCTTGGAGGGTGAACATCACAACCACATTTCCTTTTAGCGAGGCAGATAAGTGAAATAATTGTGGGTTTTGTGGTAAAAGCACCAAAATTTGCACAAATGACGTTAAGGACATACTAAAATATTTTAGATATAGTGCCAAGCTTGATTTTTGCTGATAAGCCCATAAAGTGCAAAAATCCAAGATGGCCGCCATCCGAAATGAAATATGTGTAAATTGTCATATCTTTGTAAATAGTTGACACAAAAACATAAATGAGGAGTCTTTTTGTATGTTTTCAGGCATAAGGAATCCAATGGAACTAGTATTTAGTTGATAAAATGCATATAAAGCAACAAATTGGCCAAATTCATGTTAAAATTCAAAATGGCCGCCATCCGAATTGTGAATTTATACGAGCGGTCTTATTGTACCGAGTTATGTAACTAGCGTTTGTTACGAAACTTCTTTGATCCGAAAGTGTAAGTATTAGTCCCGAGTTATCGTCCTTTTATGTTCTTTACGCCATTTGTAACCATGCCACCATTTGTAACCAAGTCGTTTTTCTCAAAGTCGCAATGTTTGTTGGCCTTGTAGAGCCATAATGTAAGAAAACCATTTGTATTTGTGTTTTTATATATACTATAGTCGAAACGGTGTGTCATATGCTAGTCATGCAGTTTCATTTACGGTCGAGCTTCGTCCCTTATCTCTTCGTGTCATATGAGAATTATTAGGGTGTGTCCCTAACATTTTTGTACTAAAAAAATCGGATTCGTCCAGAGCAACTTCGTCATCGCTTTGGAATGTGTCTACGGGTTTACTAGTACCTTGCATAGTCAGTCTTACTAGTCATAGTATTGTTGATGTTAGTTCAGATGTGTCTGTTATTGTGATAGATCTATTATTCTCTTAATTGTTATAAAATAGATCAAGTAATTAAGATTATTTCTCTGAATTCTTATAAGATAGATCTAGTCATTACGTTTTCTTATTTTAATATTAAGGATCTGTACATCTATCTGCCTTACACAAGTCTGTGTCATTTATTCAGTTTACAGTTATATGCTCTAACCTTATGCAGGTTATGGAACACGAGAAGAAAGCTTGCATTTGTAAATGTATTTCTCTATGCTCTAGTTTCATGTGGGTTAAGTATCATATCAGTCAAGTCTGCTTTTGTTAATTTCATCTTTTTACAATAATAAAGCAATGTTGAAAGTCACTGGGCTCCTTCTTCGTTCTGACCCCCAAACTACTACAGTGTTGTTTGTACGTCCATATTGATCTGTACACTCATACAATAATTAAACCAAACAAATTCAAATAATAGTTCATTGTTATAATTAAATTTGTCTTCTGTTTGTAGGTAACGGACCAAATGTGACCACAATCATGTCCATGCGGAAAAAGTGCAAACTTGTTCATGCCGATACCTTAATATCACCAGATTCTACAGCCACGCGTGACCCTATTGACTGGAGTATTTGTGCTTTGTGCCAGGAACCCTCGAGCAAACCCCTACACTGTCCAGCCAATTCAAAGCGCACCGACATCGGTGCTGGATATGGTACTCTTGGTGATAATTTGAAAAGCTTTCTAAAGTTAGGCAACCGGCCATTACCCATTGACATAGATAGGCTCGATGAAGGAGACGGCATTGGAAGCACTCTAGCTCGTAATCATGCCCAATGGCACTCATCATGCCGCTTGAAATGTTCAGCCAGTCGTCTTGCCAGAGCCGAAGTAGTAACTGCCCCTCCTATTACATGTAGCGATGCATCTGGAGGACTCCCGTATATGCTACGCCAGGCTGAATTCAGAAACCCTCCAAAAGAGAACAACTGTTTCTTTTGTGGTGAAGTTGGAGCTGAAGCGACGCCTCTGCATGAAGCAATGACACCACGCATCACACACAGAGTTAGGCAATGTGCATTGAAGCTACAGGACCAAAAGTTAATCTCGCAACTCAGCCATAGTGATCTTGTGGCCCAAGAAGCCAAGTATCACTCCAATTGCCTTGTCAAATTATACAATGCAAGCAACAGGAAAACAGAGGAGGATGAGAAAGAGAACTTCGACAGAGTATCTCATGGCATAGCTTTGGTGGAACTTTTGGGGTACATAGAGGACATAAAATTGAGTGTGAAGGACATAGCACCTGTCTTCAAGTTGGTGGATCTTCTGCAGCTTTACACAGACAGACTGGTAGAGTTGGGAGTCGAGATAACTGGACGTGTTCATTCCACCGACCTCAAAAATCGGATACTCGCATACATGCCGGGGCTTCAAGCATATAAACATGGACGGGATGTGTTGCTGAGCTTCAGCGATGATGTAGGGCATGCATTGCGAGATGCATGCTTGGACGATTGTGATGATGAAGCCATTTGTTTAGCAAAGGCTGCCCGAATAATCCGACGAGATATGATCGGAGTAAGTGCACAATTTGATGGTAGTTCCTTCCCACAGGGTTGCCAAGAAGAGTCTGTGCCCAAGTCGCTTGTTGCACTGGTTAGCATGATCTTGGATGGACCAAATATTACGAGAACAGATGGTGACGAATCCAGACAAGCAATGTTGAGTATTGCTCAACTACTGCAGTACAATAGCTCTGTGAGAAAACGCGGAGGGTCCACTAATATACACCACAGTAAAAGCAGGGAGACTCCTGTACCAATATATCTTGGTATGATGATACACGGACATACACGTAAGCGAGAACTCATAGACACTTTGTTCCACTTGGGCTTATCAATTTCTTATGACAGAGTGCTTGACATATCCATGGACATGGCCATTTCAGCAGCCCAGCAGTATGAATCCGAAGGGGTTGTGTGCCCCCTTATCCTGCGAAAAAATCTGTTCACCACAGCTGCTGTTGACAACCTGGACCACAACCCGAGCTCAACAACTGCCCACGGTGCCTTTCATGGCACAGGCATTTCACTCTTCCAAAACAGGGAAACAGAATCTGATGGAATCGTGCGTCACAAATCAGAAATGCAACCAGATCTACATCTTCGTAGCAAACAGATACCACCACTTCCTGAGTCATATACAATGTTGACCCTGGTGACAGCAAAGAAGGATCTGATCATCCCTCCGACTCGAGAAATACTGACCAGTGACTGTGCACTTGTTGACACTGCCATAGAAGAGGAGACGAAGTGGCAGAACAATACACGTAGACTTATAAGTGAAGGGGTCCAGAGTGTTGATGATCCAATCGGTTGGGCTGCATTTCATTCTAATGAGCAGCAATCACATGACTTTGAGGTCACTATCGGATCTCTTCTGCCACTGTTTCCAGACGACTCGAAGTCTGTGGCAATGATTCGTCATGCGATGGATGTCGTACAACGAGCTGTACACCTCCTGAATCCTGGACAGGTGCCTGTGTTGACAGTAGACCAACCATTGTTTGCAATTGCTAAACAGATTCAGTGGAACTGGCCGAATGATTATGGGGAAGAGAAGTTTGTCATTCTACCAGGTGGCTTACATATGGAAATGGCGTCCTTGACAACTCTCGGAGATTTGCTCGATGGTAGTGGATGGACACATGCTTTGGCCCAAGCAAATATTGCCACACCTGGAACAGCTGAATCATTCCTGAAAACAGCGCATGTCACACGGACGAGACATGCACACCAAGTTACAGCCAGTGCATTATATATACTGTTGCACAGGGCTTACGATGCATACTGCTGTGAAGAGAGTGAACCAGAATCTTTTGACGAATGGTGCGTCAAGCGAGTTGAGGCGTCTCCACAATTTCAATACTGGTTGATGATCATGCGACTGGAGCTGCTAGTATTGGTGTATGTAAGATCTCTTCGTGATTCCAAGTTTTCGCTTTATGTCGCTGTACTTAAAAAGCTCGCACCCTGGTTTTTCGCCTTGGACCACACACACTACTCTAGATGGGTGCCAATTCACATTCGTGACATGATGTCGTTGCAGGAACGACATCCTGATATAGCAATGCAATTTGCTCAAGGAGGATTCATTGTGCACAAAACAAAGCGACCATTCTCTGCAATCGCAATCGATCAAGCACACGAACAAAACAACAAGGTCGTAAAAGGAGACGGTGGGGCAGTAGGATTGTTGCAAAACCCAAAAGCTCTACTGCGTTGGATGGTTGCGGGACCGGAACTAGCGAGGGTTATTGAGGAATTTGAAGTCAATTGTTTAGATCGAGGTATAGGGAAAACTACCGGGACCAATCTCAAGCACCACGAGCATACTGCGTCTGCACAAGTCAAATTTGCCAATGAGGTTAGTGCTCTTGTTCAAGTAGTTGAAGATATGGGAAATCCTTTCATGGAAGAGAGTGACGACCTCCTGGTTCTTGATAGCCGAGATGTCGCTGATCCAGCAATCGTCCAAACTGTGCATATACTAGAGAAGACAGACCAAGACCAGTATGACAAGTATATGGCCGAGCGAGTGATAGAGCGAACCACACCTGTGTTTGATCCTATCAGTAGAAATCAGATGCCCTTGTTCAGCCGACCACCATCGAGAGTTCCATCGAAAGCAAAACAAACCATAACATCACTAAAGAGTGACTGTGCGCTGTTCTCAAGATTGTACATTGCGTGTCAAACCCGCTACGGAGACTTGGACAATTTCTTTGAACATGAGAATCACGCATACCCCCCATCATTGTCCCTGCTTGGAAAACTTCGGTTTGGGACGAAGTCTGACCTTGTTGAATGTCTGGAAAAGTTATGCACATCATGTGGAGAGGCTCCATTTGTAGATGTCACCATATTGGATGGTGCAGCCATCATCAATATGCTAAAACCCATCGGTGTGAAGACGTTCCAAGAATATGCAACACAAGTGTTTCTACCGTTCATCAAAGCGCAGCTGCGAAACGTGACCAGAATTGACATCGTTTGGGATGTGTACCTGGAAGACAGTCTGAAGTCCACTGCGAGGGAAAATAGAGGAAGAGGTGTTCGGCGGCGTGTTGCACCTTCCAATACAATCCCAGGAAATTGGCAGGAGTTCTTGAGACTTGCAGACAACAAGACTGAACTATTTAACTTCTTGGCACATCAGTTGGTTGAAAACCTATCTGGAGAGAAGGAAGTATACACAACATGTGGTCAGAGTGTGCTGTGCTCTAGAGTTCACGAAGACATCTCATCTCTTGCACCATGCGCACATGAAGAGGCGGACACCAGGATGCTCCTTCACGCAGTAGATTCAGCAAACAAAGGGTATCGCAGAATAATGTTGCGTACTGTGGACACAGATGTTCTCGTCCTGGCAGTGTCGACTGTTGTGTGTCTTAAAGACACTGAAATATGGGTTGCGTTCGGCACAGGCAAACACCTGAGGTACATTCCTGCGCACGACATCGCCAAAGAACTTGGTAGTGAAAAGGCACGTGCACTTCCCATGTTCCATGCCTTTACGGGTTGTGACACGGTGTCTTCGTTTGCTGGCCGGGGAAAAAAGACTGCATTTGACATTTGGAAGTCGTTCGATGAGGTCACACCTGTTTTTTCTACGTTGTTTACGGACCCATCTGCGTTCAACGACGATTACATGTCTGTGTTGGAGACATATGTTGTACGTCTGTACGACCGCACATGCACAGAAACTACCGTGAATTCAGCCAGAAGGCACATCTTCACTACCAAAAATAGATCAATCGATAACATACCACCAACAGGAGCAGCCCTGCTACAACACACAAAACGGGCTATATACCAGGGTGGACATGTGTGGGGACAGGCACTCATCCGTTCTCCAGTTGTTCCATCTCCAGAGACATACGGTTGGCGAAAGAGTGCGACCCGAGGGTGGCAACCATTCTGGACACTACTGCCAGAAGCGGTGGCCTCATGTTCTGAATTGCTGCGATGTGGATGCAAGAAAGGGTGTAGGGGACTTTGCAAATGTGTCAAAGCTGCTCTTAAATGTACATCACTCTGCCATTGCAGTGGGAACTGCGATCACAATGATAACGGCTAGGATTATGAAATTTTACATAAATTCGGCCAGTACTTTGCTTTATATGCATTTAATAACTAAATAATAGTTCCATTGGATTCATTATGTCTGCAAACATACAAAAAGACTCCTCATTTGTGTTCTTGTGTCAACTATTCGCAAAGATATGACAATTTACAGACATTTCATTTCGGATGGCGGCCATCTTGGATTTTAACATGAATTTGGCCAGTATGTTGCTTTATATGCATTTTATCTACTAAATTATAGTGCCATTGGATTCCTTATGTCTGAAAACATACAAAAAGACTCCTCATTTGTGTTCTTGTGTCAACTATTTACAAAGATATGACAATTTACAGACATTTCATTTCGGATGGCGGCCATCTTGGATTTTAACATGAATTTGGCCAGTATGTTGCTTTATATGCATTTTATCAACTAAATTATAGTGCCATTGGATTCCTTATGTCTGAAAACATACAAAAAGACTCCTCATTTGTGTTCTTGTGTCAACTATTTACAAAGATATGACAATTTACACATATTTCATTTCGGATGGCGGCCATCTTGGATTTTTGCACTTTATGGGCTTATCAGCAAAAATTCAGCTTGGCACTATATCTAAAATATTTTAGTATGTCCTTAACGTCATTTGTGCAAATTTTGGTGCTTTTACCACAAAACCCACAATTTGAGTAAATATTGTCACATATCTGCCTCGCTATTTGTCACATTGCAATGTACTACCCTAGATACAATTATAACAAAAGTTTGAAAGGTCTAGCGCATAGTTTGTGAAAAATGTCCTAAATGCAAAAGTTGAATGTAAAAATTATTAAGTTATCTGCCCTTTGCTTGAACGGTCAAGGTCACATTCCCATTTGCCTTAAGTTGCGATGTACCACCCAATATACAAGCAAAGTTTGAAAGATCCTAGACATATAGTTTGTGAGAAAGTAACGCCGCGTGACCACAACCACAAGCACTTTCGCCACGGAAAAAGCAACACCTCTGTCTGTTGTTTTCTTCGAAAAGGTGAGACAAAAACTGAAATAGGACTATAAGTTGTATTTTAAAAACATGTCACGAGTGGAGTGTGTGTGTGTGTGTGTGTGTGTGTGTGGGATGGGGGGGGGGGGGGGGGGGGGGGAGAGTGTGTGTGTGTGGGAATTGACAAAAACAACACAGAAATATGTAAAAAAAAAAGAGTGGGGGCAGGGGATGATGGAGGAGGGAGCCCAGGCCACAATATGGGTGAAGTATGAATAAGATGCATAATGCTATAAGAAATCCCAAACCAAAATTATAGATATAATTATACATGCTTACATGCAAACCTAGATCTGCCTTTATTGCATATTTTATGGGCCATCACAATTTGGGTTCCATGTGAGCCCAGAATTTGCAGAAGACAGAATTACTTACCCAACCCTTTACAACATACTATAAGGAAACCAATTCCCAAATTTAGTTCAGCTAGGACAAGTAATGTAAGAGATATAGACTTGTAAACACAGCTTACACGCAAAATTTGATGTGAAACAGACACATTTTAAGGGCTATCAGAATTTGGGTTCCATGGGAGCCCAGGGGTTACAGGAACCAAAACTGCTTATGCAGCCCTTAAGATAATGCTATAAGGAAGCTCATGGCCAAATCTGGTTGTGCTAGGGTAAGAAATGTAAGAGATATAGACTTTTAAACACAGCTTACACGCAAATTTTGATGTGAAATGGGACTCATTTTATGGGCTTTCATAATTTGGGTTCCATGGGAGCCCATGGGTTACAGGAACCAAAACTGCTTATGCAGCCCTTAAGATAATGCTATAAGGAAGCCCATCTCCAAATTTGGTTGTGCTAGGACAAGAAATATAAGAGATATAGACTTGTAAACACAGCTTACACGCAAACCTTGATGTGGGACGCCGACCCCGGGGTGATTACATAAGCTCTCTTATTCTTCGAATAGTCGAGCTAAAAATGTTACTTATAAATGTTTGGTTATGATCACTATACATGTAGGTGAAAATCTGAAACTGTTAAAAACTAGAGCTATGACTGAAGGTGACTAATACCCCTGCTTGGTGACCTGTTTGAATATGTTGGTATCCTGAAAAAAAAATACTGATTCTATATTTTCATATAAATTGACAAAAGAACAAATTGAATGTAAATTATTTGGTGATTAATACTCCTGCAGTGGTGTCCAGTCAGAACAGGTATCACTACCTTACTATGGCTGCTTGGGAATACTTTGAAGTTTGTGCTAAACAGTCTAAATTACAAATAATCAAAAAAATATGTGGAGTCATGTAAAATTAGTGGAGTGTAACCTTATGAGGTCTTGAATTAGTAGTGTGTAACGACATTTTCATATAAGAAAAAGGAGAAAAAAAATGAAACGATTATCTGATTATTTGTTAAGTAACGCGACAAATAATTAAACTTATATAATGTGGTGTCTTAATTAAAAATTAAAGGAGTGTAACCTTATGAAGTCTTATAATTAGTGGAGTGTAAACTTATATGGTTTTCATTAACTATTTTCACATCGAACCAACTGGAAAAGCTTATACGCAACTAATGCAACCATAATATCTGCTAAATAACTCAAAGTGATTCCTATATAGCCGCCATCAGACCTTTTTTGACAAGGGTATAAATATGTGGTCTTGCATAAAAATTAGTGGAGTGTAACCTTATGAGTTTTTCATTATTTTATACGTTATAAAAAAATGAAAAGTATGTAACCATTATCTGTTAAAAAAAGCAACGGGACGCAATGAAACCATACTACATGCAGACATATTTTTAAATCACTGACAATAGGAATACTGCATCAAGTTTGATTGAAATCTTTCAAACAGTCCGGACAAAGTTTGTTTATAAAAACCTTTAAAGAGCCACAACTCTGCCAAAAATCATTGGACCAGAACAAACACAATGACGATATATGCAGCTAGGCTTGGTACTGATTATTCCTACCAAGCTTCAGGTTGAAATCCAGGAAGGGGTTCAATCATATGACCGAAACAAGGCAACGATATGTGCAACTAGACTTGGCCAAGTTTGGTAAAGATCAAATGAAAATTGAAGGCCCTATTGTGTCAAAGAGGTAAGGGTTAATGGCCGGCCAATAGAGCTAAAAATGAAGGTGCTAGATTGTCAACATAAAAAAAGTTGATGACGGAAAACAACTACAAAACAAGAAATATCACTGTAAGTGATAAATGCCCCCAAAGTGTCCTTTGACCTCTAAGTATGACCTTGACCTTGGAGCCATGGACCTGGATTTTGTGCACGACGCGTTGTTTGGTTGTAGTGAGCACTTGTGCCAAGTTATTTGAAAATCCGTCCATGAATGCCAGAGTTATTAACCGGACACAATTTGACTTTTGACCTCCAAGTGCAACCTTGACCTTGAAGACCTGGGTTTTGCGCGCGACACATCGTCTTGTTATGGTGATCACTTGTGCAAGATATTTAAAACTCCCTGCAGCGGTTGTGACGTTACGGTCCGGACACGAAATTGCGTACCTGTTTTTAACCTATGAACTGCAAGTGTGACCTTGTCATATTAGCTGTCTTTGAGCCTTTGGTCAAGATGAGCTTAAAGTATTACTGTTAAAGTTCTCCGGCCATGTTTTGTTTCATGAACATGTTTATGTTTATTTAAATTGAAATCAATACACAACAATAGATATTTACAATTCACACATTGCAATATCTGTGAAAAGTGAGAATAAGATTTTATTTGATGACGTAAACAACTTTGAACATGTAAATTAATCCACAGATAAATGTATTTATCAATTATCTGGCAATAGTTGTGCAGCTATACAATTCAGATTTACCTCATTTCCCCGTGCAGTCACGCAGTGGTAAAAGTAGTTTGTCATGCAAATAATACTTTTTACATACCACTTTGTAGCGGATTTAAATATATGTTTCCCTCAGGTACTATCAAGAAATGTTCTTATGTTTAAGAGTTAAATTTGTTAATTGATAATATTACAAAAAGGGTTGGCCATTCATCTTTAACATGACACATGTGCATTAGGTATAAACTTACGCCATCAGCATCAATCGCTAGAACTGTAAGCTAAACGGGAGTGTCGATCTCCGAGACCTTGCAGTGTATACAGGTTCAGTAAACATTGGTCAGTTCTGGTTACGCAAGATGACGACATTGGCCATTGCAGTCTGGGTAATGGTTTCTATCTGTGTGGCAATAATGACCATCTGAAATATCATTTGTCATTCATATTCATTTTACAGTAGTCAATCTTCCTACACTTATACTGACCTCGGGGAAAATTCTATCCATGTGTTGGTCATAGAATAATGCATGTGCTGATAAAATGTATAGATTTATTCACAGATACTTAAAATACCCGTAATTGAATATATGCGTAAAATGAATTGAGAGTTGGTAACTCATAGTTCGACGCTTTGGCAACGATAAAATAGGGTCATTTTTGCCTGGCCTGTTTAGCGTTTATATTGTAGTAGTGGAGTTCAGATTCGCAACATATGTGAGTTACATAATATACCTTATCGTTAGTGGATCTATTACTCTACCTAATAACTGTACAACTAAGGTTAACTTCACTGGACTGAACAAAGCTTTCATTGACTATATAAACAAGAGAGCCAAGATGGTCCAAAATCAATCACCAGAGTACTGGCACATTATGAAACTTCTTCAAAATCGAAATCTTATGGTCATATATAATCTGTGCAAGTTTGGTTAAGATTGTTCAAGAAATGTGGGCTCTGTTGTGTGTAACAACATTGATATAAAGACACTGACAAAGTTTGGTAAAGATCAAATACAAAATGAAGGTGCTAGAGTGTAACACCTTGGGCAGAGCCAAATGTCACCCCAGGGCTACATGTAATATATGAGAGCTGTGTGCTTTGTGGTTTCAGAAAAGAAGATTTTTTAAGTTTTTCCTTACAGAAGTCTATGTAAAACGTGACCCCTGGGGAGGGGCCAAATGTGACCCCAGGGTCACCATTTGAACAACCTCTGTAAAGGAACATAAGAGTATAGTAAATGCAAAATATTAAACCTCTGGCTCTTGTAGTTCCAGAGAAGAAGACTTTAATGTGTTTCCTATACAAGTCTATGTAAAACTGTGACCCAGGGTCAAATTTTACCCAAGGGTCACCATTTGAACAAAATTGATTGAGGACCATAAGCCTATATCAAATGCAAAATATTAAACCTCTGGCTCTTGCAGTTTCAGAGAAGATTTTTTACGTTTTTCCCTATACATGTCTATGTAAAACATGTGACCCTTGGGGCAGGGCCAAATGTGACCCGGGGGTCACCATTTGTACAAACTTGGTAAAGGACCATAAGCTTATAGTAAATGCAAAATATCAAACCTCTGGCTCTTGTAGTTTCCAAGAAGAATTTATTTTTTATTTTTTATATAAGTCTATGTAAAACTGTGACCCCCGGGGCGGGGACAAATTTGACCCCAGGGTCACCATTTGAACAAACTTAGTAGAGGACCATAAGCTGATGCTACATGAAATACATGAGACCTCTGTGGCTTGTGGTTTCAGAGAAGAAGTTTTTTAAAAGTTTTTTCCTATATGTCTATATGAAAAACATGCAAAATCTCAATATACAAACTTTGGACCCCCGGGGCACGGCCATTTTTGACCCCGGGGACTTCATTTAAAAGAAAAACAGTTGAAATCTGTCCAGCGGTTTTTGAGAAGAAGATTTTTTAATGTTTCGACCATATATGGTAATGGCAGCCATCTTGGATGTCGCGCTGACCAAATTTTAATAATCTAAAAAGCATTCATCTAAGGATAATCCACATGACGATTGATCAAAATTTGCCGAGCGGTTTCTGGGGAGAAGTTGTTTGAAAATAAGTTAACGACGATGGATGACGGACGAAGAGTGATCACAATAGATCACCTTGAGGTCGCTGTGGCGGCCATTTTGATTATTCGACGATAACGAAAAACACAAAGTTGATAGAGGCTAACCCAAGGAACATGTTTATGATATTTCACAAGAATGGAATAAGTGGTTTCGGAGATGTTGTTTGAAATTTCCTTAAATTTGACCTAGTTTTAGCCATGGCGGCCATCTTGGAGGCCAACCCAAGGAACATGTAGATGATATTTCAGTAGAATGGAATAAGTGGTTTCGGAGGAGATGTCGTTGACTTAGTTTTAGCCATGGCAGCCATCTTGGATGACTGGCTGCCGTGAAAAACACACTATCCCAAATATCATTGTGATTAAGTTTCATTGAAATCCTTCAAGCGGTTTCAGAGAAGATGTAATTTTTAAACTTTTTCTATATAACTCTATGTAAATTTTGGGTCGGCGTGGCGGCCATTTTGATTATTCGACGATAACGAAAAGCACAAACTTAATAGAGGCCAACCCAAGGAACATGAATATGATATTTCAGTAGAATGGAATCAGTGGTTTCGGAGATGTCGATTGAAATTTACTTAATTTTGGCCTAGTTTTAGCCATGGCGGTCATCTTGGATGACGGCGGTCATCTTGGATGACTGGCGGCCGCGAAAAACATAAATCTGAGAGGGACTATCCCAAATATCATTGTGTTTAAGTTTCATCAAAATCTTTCAGGCGGTTTCAGAGAAGATGTAATTTTTAACCTGTTCCTATATAACTCTATGTAAATTTTGGGTCCGCGTGGCGGGCATTTTGATTATTTGACGATAACAAAAAACACAAACTTGATACAGGCCAACCCAAGGAACTGTATATGATATTTCACTGGAATGGATTAAGTGGTTTCGGAGAAGATGTCATTTGAAATTTCCTTAAATTTGACTAAGTTTTAGCCATGGTGGCCATGTTGGACAACTGGCAGCTACGAAAAACAAATCTGAGGCGCTCTATCCCAAAGATCATTGTGATAAGGTTTCAACAAAATCCTTCAAGAGGTTTCAGAGAAGATGTCAATTTTAGCCTTTTCCTATATAACTCTATGTGGGGGCGTCCGTGGCCGAGTGGTTAGAGTCTCTGACTTGCAATCACTTACCCCCTCACCGCTGTAGGTTCGATCCCTCAGGGGCCTAGGAATCTTTATGTGAGGAAGCTATCCAGCTGGCTTACGGAACGTTGGTGGTTCTACCCAGGTGCCCGCCCGTGCACGAAAATTGCCCGGAAGGACACCTGGGGTCTTCCTCCACCAGTGGAAGCTGGAAAGTCGCCATATGACCTTAGCTGTTGGTGCGACTATAAAATCCAATTCAATTCAATATAACTCAATGTAAACTCTGGGTCGTCGTGGCATCCATTTCGACGATAACAAAAAAACCAAATTTGATAAGAGCCCAACCCAAGGAACATGTATATGATATTTCGCTGGAATGGATTGAAGTGGTTTCGGAGGAGATGTCGTTTGAAATCTCTTTAAATTTGACCTCATTTTAGCCATGGTGGCCATTTTGGATGACTGACGGCCACGAAAAACATAAATCTAAGGAGGACCATCCCAAAGATCATTGTGATTAAGTTTCATCAAAATCATTGAACCGGTTTCAGAGAAGATGTCATTTTTAGCCTTTTCCTATATAACTCTATGTAAATTTTGGGTTGACGTCGTGGTGGCCATTTTGATTATTCGACAATAACGAAAAACACAAACTTGATAGCGGCCAACCCAAGTAACATGTTTATGATATTTCATAAGAATGGAATAAGTGTTTTCGGAGGAATTGAATTGAATGTTGATTAACGGCTCATCAACACAGTACAGGTTATTTAGAGCCGCCCCAGAGAGAGGGGAAGGATACATAGGAATCCGGGAACCTGCCCTCCTCTTATTATCGACTAGATTTCTATGGTTCTTTAAAGTGCCCGGATGATAGACTGATACACGGGACCGCCCGGTTTACGTCCCCATGTAACGGACGAGGTTAAGGAAAAGTGTCTTGCCCAAGAACACACCGACGGAACTCAGTGGAACCACGGAGGATGTTTTCGGAGGACATGTTGTTTGAAATTTCCTTATGGATGCTGCAAAAAACATAAATCTGAGAGGGACTATCCCAAATATCATTGTGATTAAGTTTCATCAAAATTCTTCAAGCGGTTTCAGAGAAGATGTCATTTTTAAACTTTTCCTATATAACTCTATGTAAACGTTGGGGCGCCGTGGTGGCCATTCTGATTATTCGACGATAACGAAAAACACAAACTTGATAGAGGCCAACATATAGAACATGTTTATGGTATTTCACTTCAATGGAATAAGTGGTTTCGGAGGAGATGTCCTTTGAAATTTCCTTAAATTTGACCTAGTTTTAGCCATGGCTAATAGGAAATGAAATGATAGCAACTATAAGAAAAATATGTATACTTAATGACAATAATGCTATATATGACAACTGAAGGATTTTGCATTCATTTGCAGTGTTTTTGTTGGCTTTAAATGGTATTAAACAGTATTCCATATATGGTCATCTGGAACTGTGATGTCATATATTTCAAAATGGCGGCTTCCATATCCGTTATAAGAACAACCTTCAAATGGTCATAACTTTTTTGTTTATCATCCGATTTTTTCACCTTTTCCCAACTTTTTCGCAACTCTCAATAACAGAGCTATATGTTTGGCTGTGTCGCTACATTCCCTTTAAATTGACCTAGTTTTAGTC
The DNA here is from genome assembly GCA_037043455.1 of Cyrtodaria siliqua. Taxonomy (NCBI): domain Eukaryota; kingdom Metazoa; phylum Mollusca; class Bivalvia; order Adapedonta; family Hiatellidae; genus Cyrtodaria; species Cyrtodaria siliqua. The sequence continues at coordinate 50,419 of JAWPHD010008316.1, read as the reverse complement.
ATGGTGGCCATCTTGGATGACTGGCGGATGACTGGGGGCCATGAAAAACACAAATCTGAGAGGGGCCCTCCCAAGTAACATTGTGATGAAGTTTCATCAAAATCCTTCGAGCGGTTTCAGAGGAAATGTTGATTACATAAAATTGCTAACAGACAGACAGACAGACAGACAGACAGACGAGAAGTTATCGCATAAGCTCGCCTGGCCTTTGGCCAGTAGAGATAAAAATCATCAGCTCCAAAAAGTAGGTCAAGGTCATAGATGAAATCCATGCATCCAAAAAGATGCACTACCCAAGACTACTATGTCAAAATAGAATATTTTGTCTTCCAAAGATTAAGCTATAAATTAGGTTTAAAACATCTAGTGCATAATTATAGTTCATGAGAAAGTGATCTAAATGTAACAATTAAAGTTATCTGCCCTTTGCTTGGATGGTGAAGGTCACATCCACATTTGCTTTTTGACACGTTGTGATGTACTATCCAAGAAACAACTATAAGCAAAGTTTGAAAGGTCTAATGCATAAAGTTTGTGAGAAAGTGACCTAAATGCAGATGTTGAAGGTAAAAATTATTAAGTTATCTGCCCCTTGCTTGGAGGGTCAAGGTCACATCCACATGTGCTTTGTCACGGTGCCCCTCAAGATACAACTATCAGAAAAGTTTGAAAGGTCTTAGTGCATACAGTTTGTGAAAAAGTGACCTAAATGCCAAAGTTGAAGGCAACAATTATAAGGTTATCTGCCCTTTGATTGGAGAGTCAAGTCCACATCCACATCTGCTTTGTCATGTTGCGATGTACCACCCTAGATACAACTACAAAATGTTAAAGGTCTAGTGCATATAGTTTGCGGGAAATTGACCTCAACGCAATAATTGAAGGTAAAATTATTGTTCTCTGCCCTTTGCTTGGAGGGTCAAGGTCACTTCCACATTTGCTTTGTCATGTTATGATGTACCACTCAAGAGACAACTATAAGCAAAGTCTTAAAGATCTAGTGCATACAGTTTGTGAAAAAGTGACCTAAACGCAAAAAATGAACCTAAAAATTATCAAGTTATCTGCCCTTTGCTTGGAGGGTCAAGATCACTTCAATATTTGCTTTGTCACGTTGCGATGTACCACACAAGATACAACTATAAGCATAGTTTGAAAGGTCTAGTGTATACAGTTTGTGAAAAAATGACCTAAACGCAAAACTTGAATGTTGACGCCGCCGCTGCCGGAAAAGCAACACCTATGTCTGTTTTTTTCTTCGAAAAGGCCAGACAAAAAATTTGAATGTAAAACTTTAAGGTAAATTTAAATTTACAAAGTGTCAAAAGTAGTGCAAGGTAATTCATATTGACCTACTTTGCATTGAAGCATTCCACCGTCATGTAGTTATAAACATTTGTACATTTTGAAAGCTGTATAAAGCATCTGGAATTGAAGAAATTAAAAAACTGAATTTATCAAACTTGAATGTAATGAAATTTAACAAAGTGTAAAAAGTAGACCAAGGTCATTTATATTGACCTGATTTGGGTAGGAACATATTGCTGCCATGTGGATGTGTATGAAGTTTGAAAACTGTACGGCTTTTGGTATCTGAGAAATTGACTTAATAAAAAACTTGAATGTAGCAAGAAATGTCACAGTAAGTGACAAATGCCCCCAAAGTGACCTGTAAGTGTGACCTTGACCTTGGAGCAATATGAAACCAACAGATGTATTTAAAAATAATTTTTAAAAATATATCTATAAAATAAAATAAGATTAAAAAAAAAAAATCACAAAAAATTCACAAAACAAGAGGTCAATGACCTTGAAGCTCTACTGATTGATTTTGATTTCAGGAAGTAGTCGCTACAAACTTGTTTTTTGAAAATTTATTTTTAGCCGTGGCGGCCATCTTGAATTTCCGGCCGACCTGAAATTTTGCTAGGATCAATTAGACATCAAGAGCAACATTCCTGTGAAGTTCATGAAAATCCGTCAAGTAGTTTCAGAGGAGAAGTCGCTACAAGTTTTCATTATATAACTCTATGTAAACAAAGATGGCCACTGGCAGCAATGTTAAATGTCGAATCAAAATAATGTTCGACTCAGATAACCATCATGTCATGCTGATCATTTTAGAAAAAGTCCCATATCAATATCACTTAATAGTTTTCAAGAAGTAGTCGCTACAAACTTATTTTTTAAAAATCTATTTTTAACTGTGGCAGCCATCTTGAATTTCTGGCCGATCTGAAATTTTGTTAGGATCAATTAGACATTAAGAGCCACATTCCTGTTAAGTTTCATGAAAATCCGCCAAGTAGTTTCAGAGGAGTAGTCGCTACAAGTTTTTACTATATAACTCTATGTAAACAAAGATGGCCGCTGGCAGCCACGTTTAACGTCGAATCGAAACGATTTTTGATAAGGACCAACATCATGTCATGCTGATCATTTTAGAAAAAGTCCCATATCAATATCACTTAATAGTTTTCAAGAAGTAGTCGCTACAAACTTATTTTTTAAAAATCTATTTTTAACTGTGGCAGCCATCTTGAATTTCTGGCCGACCTGAAATTTTGCTAGGATCAATTAGACATTAAGAGCAACATTCCTGTTAAGTTTCATGAAAATCCGCCAAGTAGTTTCAGAGGAGTAGTCGCTACAAGTTTTTACTATATAACTCTATGTAAACAAAGATGGCCGCTGGCAGCCACGTTTAACGTCGAATCGAAACGATTTTTGATAAGGACCAACATCATGTCATGCTGATCATTTTAGAAAAAGTCCCATATCAATATCACTTATAGTTTTCAAGAAGTAGTCGCTACAAACTTGCATGAGAATCTATTTTTAGCCATGGCGGCCATCTTGAATTTCCGGCCGACCTGATATTTTGCTAGGATCAATTAGACATCAAGAGCAACATTTCTGTGAAGTTTCATGAAAATCCGTCAAGTAGTTTCAGAGGAGTAGTCGCTACAAGTTTTCATTATATAACTCTATGTAAACAAAGATGGCCACTGGCAGCCATGTTTAATATCGAATCAAAATAATGTTCGACTCGGATAACCATCATGTCATGCTGATCATTTTAGAAAAAGTCCCATATCAATATCACTTATAGTTTTCAAGAAGTAGTCGCTACAAACTTGTATTTTGAAAATCTATTTTTAGCCATGGTGGCCATCTTGAATTTCCGGCCGACCTGAAATTTTGCTAGGATCAATTAGACATCAAGAGCAACATTTTTGTGAAGTTTCATGAAAATCCGTCAAGTAGTTTCAGAGGAGTAGTCGCTACAAGTTTTCATTATATAACTCTATGTAAACAAAGATGGCCACTGGCAGCCATGTTTAATGTCGAATCAAAATAATGTTAGACTCGGATAACCATCATGTCATGCTGATCATTTTAGAAAAAGTCCCATATCAATATCACCTATAGTTTTCAAGAAGTAGTCGCTACAAACTTATTTTTTAAAAATCTATTTTTAACTATGGCAGCCATCTTGAATTTCTGGCCGATCTGAAATTTTGCTAGGATCGATTAGACATTAAGAGCAACATTCCTGTAAAGTTTCATGAAAATCTGCAAAGTAGTTTTAGAGAAGTAGTCGCTACAAGTTTTTACTATATGACTCTATGTAAACAAAGATGGCCGCTGGCAGCCACGTTTAACGTCGAATCAAAACAATTTTTGATAAGGACCAACATCATGTCATGCTCATCATTTATTTTTAGCCGTGGCGGCCATCTTGAATTTCCGGCCGACCTGAAATTTTGCTAGGATCAATGAGACATCAAGAGCAACATTCCTGTGAAGTTTCATGAAAATCCGTCAAGTAGTTTCAGAGGAGTAGTCGCTACAAGTTTTCATAATATAACTCTATGTAAACAAAGATGGCCGCTGGCAGCCATGTTTAATGTCAAATCAAAACAATTTTCGACAAGGACCAACATCATGTCATGCTGATCATTTTAGAAAAAGTCCCATATCAATATCACTTATAGTTTTCAAGAAGTAGTCGCTACAAACTTGTATTTAAAAAATCTATTTTTAGCTTTAGCGGCCATCTTGGATTTCACATCAACATGAATTTTTGCTAGGATCAACTAGACTTCATGGGCAACATTTTTGTAAAGTTTTATGAATATCCATCCAGTAGTTTCAGAGGAGTAGTCGCTACAAATAAAAGTTAACGGACAGACGGACGGACAGACGGACGCCGCACCACGGCATAAGCTCTGCTGATCTCTGAAAACATTTTAGAAAAAGTCCCATATCAATATCACTTATAGTTTTCAAGAAGTAGTCGCTACAAACTTATTTTTTAAAAATCTATTTTTAGCTGTGACGGCCATCTTGAATTTCCGGCCGACCTGAAATTTTGATAGGATCAATAAGACATCAAGAGCAACATTCCTGTAAAGTTTCATGACAATCCGCCAAGTAGTTTCAGAGAAGTAGTCGCTACAAGTTTTTACTATATAACTCTATGTAAACAAAGATGGCCGCTGGCAGCCATGTTTAATGTTGAATCAAAACGATTTTTGACTAGGATCAACATCATGTAATGCTGATCATTTTAGAAAAAGTCCCATATCAATATCACTTATAGTTTTCAAGAAGTAGTCGCTACAAACTTATTTTTTAAAAATCTATTTTTAGCTGTGACGGCCATCTTGAATTTCCGGCCGACCTGAAATTTTTCTAGTATCAATTAGACATCAAGAGCAACATTCCTGTAAAGTTTCATGACAATCCGCCAAGTAGTTTCAGAGAAGAAGTCGCTACAAGTTTTTACTATATAACTCTATGTAAACAAAGATGGCCGCTGGCAGCCATGTTTAACGTTGAATCAAAACAGTTTTTGACTAGGATCAACATCATGTCATGCTGATCATTTTAGAAAAAGTCCCATATCAATATCACTTATAGTTTTCAAGAAGAAGTCGCTACAAACTTGTATTTTAAAACTCTATTTTTAGCTTTGGTGGCCATCTTGGATTTCACATCAACATGAATTTTTGCTAGGATCAACTAGACTTTATGGGCTACATTTCTGTAAAGTTTCATGAATATCCATCCAGTAGTTTCAGCTGTGAAGTCGCTACAAATAAAAGTTTACGGACAGACGGACAGACGGACAGACGGACGGACGGACGACGGACGCCGCACCACGGCATAAGCTCCGCTGATCTCTGATCAGTTGAGCTAAAAATTACTATATATAAAAATAAAAAATTTACAAAAAATAAATAAAAAATTTACAAAAAAAAAATAACAAAAAAAAGAAATAAATGAAAAAAATAAATAATGAAAGAATAAAAAAATATGTAATTAAAACAAGTTATTTGAAAATCCGTCCAGGAATGCCAGAGTTATTGTCCGACACAATTTGACCTTTGACCTCTAATTGTGACTTTGACTTTGGGGCCACAGACCTGAATTTGTGCTCGACACATCGTCTTATTGTGGTGAGCACTTGGGCTAAGTAATTTGAATATCTGTCCAGGAATGTCACGAGTTATTGACCGGACATGATTTGACCTATGACCTCTAAGTGTGACCTTGACCTTGGAGCGACAGACCTGGATTTTGTGAGCGACATGTCGTCTGGTTGTGCTGAGCACTTGTGCCAAGTTATTTGAATATCCATCCAGGAATGCCAGAGTTATTGACTGGACACAATTTGACATTTGACCTTTAAATGTGACATTGACCTTGGAGCCACGGACTTGGGTTTTGTGCACGACACGTCATCTAGTTGTGGTGAGCAATTGTGCCAAGTTATTTGAAAATCTGTCCATGAATGTCAGAGTTATTAATCGGACACGAAAGCACTTTGTCTTGACATTTGACCTCTAAGTGTTACCTTGACCTTGGAGCCACGAACCTGGGTTTTGTGGGCGACACGTCGTCTAGTTGTGGTGAGAAATTGTGCCAAGTTATTTGAAAATCTGTCCATGAATGTCAGAGTTATTAATCGACATGAAAGCACTTTTTTTTTACCTTTGACCTCTTAGTGTGACCTTGACCTTGGAACCACGGACTGGATTTTGTGCGTGACACGTCGTCTTGTTGTGGTGAGCAATTGTGCGAAGTTATTTGAAAATCCGTCCATTATTGTCAGAGTTATGATTGTACAGACGAACGGACAACCTTTGACCTCTAAGTGTGACCTTGACCTTGGAGCCACGGACCTGAATTTTTTGCACGACACTTCGTCTTCTTGTGGTGAGCAATTGTGCGAAGTTATTTGAAAATCCATCCATTATTGTCAGAGTTATGAAGCGGACACAATTGTACAGACGAACGGATTTTGACCTTTGATCTCTAAGTGTGATCTTGACCTTGGAGCCACGGACCTGGATTTTGTGCACGACATGTTGTCTTGTTGTGGTGAGCAATTGTGCGAAGTTATTTGAAAATCCATCCATTATTGTCAGAGTTATGAAGCGGACACGATTGTACAGACGAACGGATTTTGACCTTTGATCTCTAATTGTGACCTTGACCTTGGAGCCACGGACCTGGATTTTGTGCGCGACACGTCGTCTTGTTGTGGTGAGCAATTGTGCAAAGTTATTTGAAAATCTGTCCATTATTGTCAGAGATATGAAGCGGACAGGATTGTACACACAAACTGACAGACAGTGCGACTACTATATGCCACCCTTCGGGGGGCATAAAACGGGACGTACAGACTATGTCCGGACGGACAAGGGTAATACTATATGCCCGCACCACTTTCATGGCGGGGCAAAAAAAAGTTCAGTTCACTTTTTATTATTAAGAGGTCAAAATCTCGGTCAAATTAGTGCAACAATTGACTATACAAAAGTTAGTACTGGACCCAGGGACAACAATTTTTGGTATAACACACATTATATACACCAAAAGAGCGCTTTAAATATTTATTTTAAATTTGACCTAAGTCTAGGACATGTAGAGATATACAAGATGGCGTCCAAGATGGCGCCAAATTACAAGTATTTACTGATTACGCAAAATGTGAGGATGTTCAAAAAATAATAAATCGAGGAATTATAATTTTTAAAAGAAATATGCTTAAATATAAAATGGCATTTGTTAAACTTTAAAATAAATTTTAAAAATGTTCACCTTTTATAACTTAGGGGTCAAAATCAAGTCAAATGAGTTCAACAATTGACAATTGACTATACAAAGTTAGTACTGGGACAACAGTTTTTGGTACAACACAAATTATTATACACCAAAACAATTGTAAGAAAGAGTGATTTAAATAAATTATTTAAATTTGACCTAAATGGAGGACATACAGAGATATTCATGATGTCATCCAAGATGTCACCAAATTACAAGTATTTATCACATGAAACTTTTGGAACTTTGGAATTTTGATTTTTAAAAATTGAAATTTTGGGGAAAAAAATTGGAATTTTTAAAATTCATGTGATAAAAAGGATCTGACACTCGTTGTCATTTCATACACAATTTTATTAAACTCGTCCAGGAATATGTTATTAAGCTCGCCAGAGGCTCGCTTAATAACACATTCCTGAACTCGTTTAATAAAATCTTGTATGAAATGACAACTCATGTCAGATCCTCTATTTATTATGCAAAATGTGAGCATTTCAGAAAATAATAATTTACATTTTTTTAATTTTAAATAAATCAAACTTTGCCATAAGAAGTAAAATAAATAAATAACAAGAGGTCAATGACCTTGAAGCTCTACTGATTGATTTTGATTTCAGGAAGTAGTCGCTACAGACTTGATTTTTGAAAATTTATTTTTAGCCGTGGCGACCATCTTGAATTTCCGGCCGACCTGAAATTTTGCTAGGATCAATTAGACATCAAGGTTACATAAAACAGGTAGCCTCGATAACGTTGAAAACTATTGAGGAATTACTTTACTCAGTGCACTGGGTAAATTATTTACACGAATTTTAAACAATAGATTGTCCACGTGGGCCGAAACATATCATGTTTATGTTGAGGCTCAAGCAGGTTTCCGCAGTAAAATGGGTACTGTTGACAATTGTTTTATTTTGCATAGTCTCATCAATCACTTTATAAATGAAGGGAAACAACTGTATTGTTCTTTTATAGATTTTTCTAAGGCATTTGACTACGTTGTTAGAGAAAATATATGGTATAAGCTCATCAAAATTGGTGTTAGAGGAAAGATTGTGGACATTATCAAATCAATGTATGCAAATGTTAAGTCAAAAGTTAAACATGATAATTGTTTGAGTGATGAATTTACCTGTCATATGGGAGTGCGACAAGGCGAATGTCTATCTCCTTTTTTGTTTTGTATATATATAAATGATCTAGAGGAAGAATTAGTTTCAAAAGGCATAGAAGGGTTGAATTTAGAAATGATCAAAATATGCTTGTTAATGTATGCTGACGATCTAATTATTTTCGCTAAATCTGCAGAGGGCTTGCAAAGCGGTTTAAATATTCTTCATGATTATTGTATCAGATGGAAACTAAAGGTAAATGTAGCGAAAACAAAAGTACTGGTATTTCGAAAAGGTGGTATTTTGCCCCGAAATTTGATTTTTTACTATAATGACGAGGTGCTTGAGATTGTTAGTCGTTTTGTCTATTTAGGAATATCTTTTACTACTGGAGGTTCATTTGCAGATGCACCGCAAACATTGTCCGGTCAAGCACAGAAAGCTATTTTCAAACTGAATAAATATCTATATAAGTTTAAAGATATATCAGTAAAACATTATTTGGATTTGTTTGATAAGTTGATCTCCCCTTATAATTCTGAATTATGGCTGTGAAGTATGGGGATTTTATAAAAGCAGACAATATAGAGAAAGTTCATATACAGTTTTGCAAGAGATTACTTAATGTTAAACAGAGTACTCAGACAGATTCAATCTATGGTGAATTGGGGGGGGCTTCCTCTTCAAAACAATAGATTGTTTCGTGTTATGAAATTTTGGTTTAAAATAATATATAGCCAAAATACAAAGTATATTAAATGTGCGTATAACCAGTTATTAAGAGACATCGAGACACACCCTAATGCAAAAAACTGGGCACTCTTGTTCGAACGTTATTATCAAACTTAGGATTCTTTGAAGTCTGGGTAAATCAAGGTGTTGGAAGTGTAAATGCTTTTTTATCACTTTTTAAACAAAGACTGCACGATCATTTTATTCAAAACTGGAATTCAAGATTATCAGAGTCTCCTAAAGCAAGATTTTATATTTTATTTGCAAAGTTTGGTTTTCAGTCCTACTTAAGTACAATTACAATAAAAAAGTTGAGAGTTGCACTGTCGAAATTAAGGCTCTCTTCCCATAGGCTAGAGATAGAAGCAGGGAGGTTTAAAAAACCCGAGAAAAACGCCTTTGCAAGAAAGAAAGTGCCAACATTACAATATTCTTGAAGATGAATTCCATTTTTTGTTTGAATGCCCTCTTTACTATAGCCTTAGAAAACAATATTTAAAGAAATATTTTTGGAAACACCCAAACATGTTGAAGTTAATAGATCTCATGACGTCAAACAGTACGAAGGTACATCGATGTTTAGGACAATATATTTATAAGTCGTTCAGATTAAGAAATGAGATCTGTGCAACTAATAGTTAAGAATCACACCGAATTATTTATTTTTCAAAAATCGTGAGTGAGTGAGTGAGTGGGTAAGTGAGTAAGGGTGGTAGGGAGTGAGGGAGTGAGGGACAAGCTGTTTACTTATCGCTTGAATGCATCAGTATTTGGAAAGGGAACACAGTGTCTATATACTCGCGTGTATGATATGTAAAAGTAGTGTATTATTTATTAATTGATAATACAAATTATACTGGTTTGTGAAAATATTTAAATTATGTTTATACAATCGCTTGCTTGCCATATTTAAATTGTTTTGTAACTCATAGACATGTTTTGTCTTTTGGATGAATAAAGTTATCTATCATTAACATCAAGAGCAACATTCCTGTGAAGTTTCATGAAAATCCGCCAAGTAGTTTCAAAGGAGTAGTCGCTACAATTTTAACTATATAACTCTATGTAAACAAAGATGGCCGCTGGCAGCAATGTTTAACTTTGAATCAAAACAATTTTTGACAAGGACCAACATCATGTCATGCTGATCATTTTAGAAAAAGTCCCATATCAATATCACATATAGTTTTCAAGAAGAAGTCGCTACAAACTTGTATTTTGAAAATTTATTTTTAGCCATGGCGGCCATCTTGAATTTCCGGCCGACCTGAAATTTTGCTAGGATCAATTAGATATCAAAAGCAACATTCCTGTGAAGTTTCATGAAAAGACGTCAAGTAGTTTCAGAGGAGTAGTCGCTACAAGTTTTCATTATATAACTCTATGTAAACTCAGAGGAGTAGTCAAGTTTCGTTAAAATCCAGCCAGGGGTTCAAGAGAACTAGCCCGGAAAATGTTTGTGTATCAGAAACCTTTAAAGGGCCATAACTCCACCAAAAATATGTTAACTGGAACGCGACGATGATATGCACAACTATGCTTGGTGCTGATCATCCCTGTAAAGTTTGGTTGAAATATGGGGAGACGTTCAGGTGAACTAGTCCAGACAAAGTTTGTGTATTAAAACCTTTAACTGGAACACGGTGACGATATGTACAACTAGACTTGGTACTGATCATCCTTGAAAAGTTTCACTGAAATCAGGCCAAATAAAGGCCCTTTCTTCTTAATGAGGTCAAAATATCGCATATTTCAGAAAATCAATGGCCAAAACTCCAGTGTATTAAATGGTCCAATCTGGCTGGTATTGAAATTTGTCGGAGCTTTCATTGATAGTAACAATCTGGTAAAGTTTGGTAAAGATCGGATGAAAAATGAAGGCCCTATCGTAATATAGCATTTCTAACTAAATCAAGCCATAACTCCGCTGTTGTCTGGTAAAGTCTGGTAAGATCGGATGAAAAATGAAGGCCCTATCGTAGTATTAACGAGGCAAAATATAGATATTTAACTAAATCAAGGGCCATAACTCCGCTGTTCTTGTCCGATCTGGTTGGTTTTCGAACTCGTCCGAGATTTCATTTATATTAACAATCTGGTAAAGTTTGGTAAAGATCGGACGAAAAACGAAGGCCCTATCGTAATATAGCATTTTTAACTAAATCAAGCCATAACTCCGCTGTTGCTGGTCTGATCTGGCTGGTTTTCGAAATTGTCCAAGCTTTCATTGATATTAACAATCTGGTAACGTTTGGTAAATATCGGATGAAAAATGAAGACCCTATCATCTTAACGAGGCATAATATAGCCTTTTTAACTAAATCAAGGGCCATAACTCCGCTATTACTAATCTGAACTTGTTCAAGCTTTCATTGATATTAACAATCTGTGCAAGTTCAGTAAAGATCAAATAATAAATGAAGGTGCTAGAGTGTTCACAAGGCAGAAAATGGCATTTTTCAGAAAAGACAAGGGCCATAACTCTGGTGTTACTGACCCAATTCAGCTGATTTTCGAACTTGTCCAAGCTATAATTGGTATTAACAATCTGTGCACGTTTGGTAAAGATCAAATAATAAATGAAGGTGCTAGTGTGTTCACAAGGCTTAATATGGCATTTTTCAGTAAAACAATGACCATAACTCCGGTGAAATTAATTCGATCTGGCCGGTTTTCGAACTTGTCCGAGCTTACATTGATATTAACAACCTGTTAAAGTTTGGTAAAGATCGGATGAAAAATGAAGGCCCTATCGTGTTCACAAGACAAAAGTTAAAGACGGACGGACGACGGACAACTCGCCATCCCATAAGCTCTGCTGGCCCTTGGCCAGTAGAGCTAAAAATCATCAGCTCCAAAAAGTAGGTCAAGGTCATAGATGAAATCCAGGCATCCAAAAAAAAGATGTACTACCGAAGACACAACTATGTCAAAATAGAATATGTTTTCTTCAAAAGATTAAGCTATTTTTGCTTGGATATATATGTACATTATGTAAGACTTCTTAGATTTCTTCTATATTCAAATATAACTGAGTGTTTGTCGAAGATTGAATGTTTTTATTGTTAGTGTATTTGTTAAAAGCACTAAATGTTTGTTAATTCATGTACAGAAGGCCGCATTGAAAATATGATGTGTATATCTTGATAGTATGTCATAATGTGTTAACCTTCTTTAAATAAAGAATTTATTATTATTATTATTATTATAAATTAGGTTTAAAACATCTAGTGCATAATTCAAGTTCATGAGAAAGTGATGTAAATGTAACAATTAAAGTTATCTGCCCTTTGCTTGGATGGTGAAGGTCACATCCACATTTGCTTTGTCACGTTGCAATGTACCACTCAGATACAACTATAAGCAAAGTTTGAAAGGTCTTAGTGCATACTGTTTGTGAAAAAGTGACCTAAACGCCAAAGTTGAAGGTAAAAATTATAAGGTTATCTGCCCTTGCTTGGAGGGTCAAGGTCACTTCCACATTTGCTTTGTCACAATGCGATGTACCACTCAAGATACAACTATAAGCAAAGTTTTAAAGGTCTAGAGCATACAGTTTGTGAAAAAGTGACCTAAACGCAAAAGTTGAACCTAAAAGTTATTAAGTTATCTGCTCTTTGCTTGGAGGGTCAAGGTCACTTCCACATTTGCTTTGTCACGTTGCCATGTACCACCCAAGATACAACTATAAGCAAAGTTTGTAAAGTCTAGTGCATACAGTTTGTGAAAAAGTGACCTAAACGCAAAAGTTGAACCTAAAAATTAATGATATGGTAGCAATATAAACTATGTATATTTGTAAATCAACAAATGCCCGCCAACGGGCTTGTAAACAAGTTAATATATATAGGAAAATATTACCGGCATTGGGAACATGGTACATAGAGCTATATACAGTATACGTTATAAAAAGAGAAATAGCGTTGAGCGACCCTCTGCGTACGGCCACTGGGCCGACCCATATATTTTGCGACACAACGGGACCAGTGGCCAGCCGATGGCATAGGTCCCCAGTACATGTGGCACTCGGTCGCTAGTCCATATTAGGGGAAAGGCTACCAGAGTTCGAGTCTCGAACATGGCACAAAGAGCTATATACAGTTATATAGAAGGATATAGCGTTGAACGAACTTCGGCCGACAGCCGCTGGGCCGACTTACATATTGGGCGACACAACAGGACTAGTGGGCAGCTGTCGGCAAAGGTCCCGGAAACGCGTAGCATTCAAACGCTAGGCTGTATCAGGGGGGAGGCTACCTGAGTAACTCACCTAGAGCTTTATACAGTATAGTTATATATGTATAGAGGGAAAGAGCGTTGAGCGACCCTCGGCCAATGGCCGCTGGACCTATCCACATATTTTGTGACACAACGGGACTGGAGACCAGCCGTCGGCAAAGGTCCCCGCTATGCGTGGTACTCATTCCTTAGGCCTTATCAGGGTGAGGGCTACCTGAGTTCGAGTCTCGAACATGGCACATAGAGCTATCTACAGTTATATAGAGGGAAATAACGGTGAACGACCTTCGGCCGATAGCCGCTCGGCCGACCAAAATATTTTGTGACACAACGGGACCAGTGGCCAGCCGTCGGCAATGGTTCTCGCTACGCGTAGCACTCAGTCCTTAGGTCGTAGGGGGAAGGCTACCTGAGTTCGGGTCTCTAACATGCCACCTAGAGCTATATAGTAAATAGAATTGAGCGAACCTCAGCCGACGGCCGCTTGGCCAACCCACAGGTTTTGTGACACAACGGGAACGGTGGTCAGCCGTCGGCAACGGTCTTCACTACTCGTGGCACTCAGTCCCTAGGTTATATCAGGGGGAAGGCTTCCCGAGTTCGGGTCTCGAACATGGCACCTAAACCTATATACAGTATAGTTATATAGAGAGAAATAGCCTTGAGCGACCCACAGCCGATGGCCGCTGGGCAGACACACAGGTTTTATGACTCAGCGGGAACAGTGTCCAGCCTCGGCAAAGGTCTCGGAGTGGTATATTATTGCACATTGGACTGCAGAAATGTTATAAACATTTTTTTCATTCTTTCTATGTACTTTTAATTTTTTCCCAATACCTCAAAGCATTACAGAAATCAGACATGTAGAGATGCGTTCCGAGAAAGATTCTATCAATTCAAATTGGTTCTAATATATTCAATTCTTTTTCTAAAAAAATAATTCCAGATTTCGACGCTTCTCCCCAAAACTCACTAAAGCCCCAACGCTCAGATGGCACACATGTCTCATTACGAAGCTTAATGTATGTTCTTTCAGAAAATCATACCCTACAAAATTCCCATTTGTGGGGGAGGGGGGTCTACAGCCAGCTCAAAAACTATGTTTTCAATTCGGGCAGTTTTGACGCTAAAAAAAATGAAGAATGCATCATACAAGGGTATTTTGCAACTGCTGTGCCTATTCACCACAACAAATAAAACGCTTAACTCTTCATTATTGAGAACTCAAGGGATATAATTATTTGAAATTCTAAAGGATAGTATCTTTTATGGTATTCAATTTCAAAGGATGGTACAAACCATATAAGCATTAGGGCTGCATTTCAATGAGAGTTTAACAGTTGAGATGTTGCTTATAGATCACAACATTGTGAAAGATTCAAAGGACAGTATCTCATAAAAGCATCAATATACTGTAAACCTGGAGATGTTTGCAGCTACTTTCTTTCACGGTTGATCGACAGGAAACATGTTCGCAGCTATAAAAGGTTCACAGATGCCGACCCGACGCGAGCACCATGAAAGCTAAGTAGCATTGGTACAAATTGTAACACATACTTGTATTTTTATCCTAGGTGTTAACTGCATAATATCATAACCTTTACCTGTATACTATTGTACTAATGGCGATCAGTCTTCACTATAATTTTCAGGGTGAAAACCCGTTTACGGGTAGTAAGTGTATTTTTGTTAATTAAATCAATGCAATATCAAGGTCAGTACTATTGACATCAGCTCCGGGTTCCAGCAGGACTTTGACAGTCTAGATGTTGTTTACACTTACCTGTATATTGACATCAGCTCCGTGTTTCAGCAGTACTTTAACACAGTCGAGTTGTTTGTTGACAGCCACGTGTAGCGTGCTACATTCCCCGGCATTAAGGGCATTGATCGTAGCACCTTTCTGAAGCAGCAGTTCCATAACCTCACTCTGATTCCTGAAGTAAATAAGGAATGGGGTTTTAGGTCCAGTTAACATATCATATTACATTATAGTGGCGCAGCAACTGCAGTGGGAGATGAGATGAAGGATGAAGTTTCCCATCAGACATGCCTCTGACATGTGAGGCAGTGGTTTGTAGCTCTAAAGCCAAGGGCTTATCCACTGAGCTACAAAGGAATGTTTTTATTTTGGTACAGAAAAATTAACACTTTAAAACTGGAGATTGTTTTTAGTAACAAGAGGTCAATGACCTTGAAGCTCTACTGATTGATTTTGATTTCAGGAAGTAGTCGCTACAAACTTGTTTTTTGAAAATTTATTTTTAGCCGTGGCGGCCATCTTGAATTTCCGGCCGACCTGATATTTTGCTAGGATCAATTAGACATCAAGAGCAACATTCCTGTGAAGTTCATGAAAATCCGTCAAGTAGTTTCAGAGGAGTAGTCGCTACAAGTTTTCATTATATAATTCTATGTAAACAAAGATGGCCGCTGACAGCCATGTTTAACATCTAATCAAAATGATTTTTGACAAGGACCAACATCATGTAATGCTGATCATTTTAAAAAAAGTCCCATATCAATATCACTTATAGTTTTCAAGAAGTAGTAGCTACAAACTTGCATTTTGAAAATCTATTTTTAGCCATGGCGGCCATCTTAAATTTCCGGCCGACCTGAAATTTTGCTAGGATCAATTAGACATCAAGAGCAACATTTCTTTGAAGTTTCATGAAAATCCGTCAAGTAGTTTCAGAGGAGTAGTCGCTACAAGTTTTCATTATATAACTCTATGTAAACAAAGATGGCCACTGGCAGCCACGTTTAATGTCGAATTAAAATAATGTTCGACTCGGATAACCATCATGTCATGCTGATCATTTTAGAAAATGTCCCATATCAATATCACTTATAGTTTTCAAGAAGTAGTCGCTACAAACTTATTTTTTAAAAATCTATTTTTAACTGTGGCAGCCATCTTGAATTTCTGGCCGATCTGAAATTTTGCTAGGATCAATTAGACATTAAGAGCAACATTCCTGTAAAGTTTCATGAAAATCCGCCAAGTAGTTTCAGAGGAGTAGTCGCTACAAGTTTTTAATATATAACTCTATGTAAACAAAGATGGCCGCTGGCAGCCACGTTTAACGTCGAATCAAAACGATTTTTGATAAGGACCAACATCATGTAATGCTGATCATTTTAGAAAAAGTCCCATATCAATATCACTTATAGTTTTCAAGAAGTAGTCGCTACAAACTTGCATTTTGAAAATCTATTTTTAGCCATGGCGGCCATCTTGAATTTCTGGCCGACCTGAAATTTTGCTAGGATCAATTAGACATCAAGAGCAACATTTCTGTGAAGTTTCATGAAAATCCGTCAAGTAGTTTCAGAGGAGTAGTCGCTACAAGTTTTCATTATATAACTCTATGTAAACAAAGATGGCCACTGGCAGCCATGTTTAATGTCGAATTAAAATAATTTTCGACAAGGATCAACATCATGTCAAGCTGATCATTTTAGAAAAAGTCCCATATCAATATCACTTATAGTTTTCAAGAAGTAGTCGCTACAAACTTGTATTTTGAAAATCTATTTTTAGCCATGGCGGCCATCTTGAATTTCCGGCCGACCTGACATTTTGCTAAGATCAATAAGACATCAAGAGCAACATTTCTGTAAAGTTTCATGAAAATCCGTCAAGTAGTTTCAGAGGAGTAGTCGCTACAAGTTTTCATTATATAACTCTATGTAAACAAAGATGGCCACTGGCAGCCATGTTTAATGTCGAATCAAAATAATGTTCGACTCGGATAACCATCATGTCATGCTGATCATTTTAGAAAAAGTCCCATATCAATATCACTTATAGTTTTCAAGAAGTAGTCGCTACAAACTTATTTTTTAAAAATCTATTTTTAACTGTGGCAGCCATCTTGAATTTCTGGCCGATCTGAAATTTTGCTAGGATCAATTAGACATTAAGAGCAACATTCCTGTAAAGTTTCATGAAAATCCGCCAAGTAGTTTCAGAGGAGTAGTCGCTACAAGTTTTTACTATATAACTCTATGTAAACAAAGATGGCCGCTGGCAGCCACGTTTAACGTCGAATCAAAACGATTTTTGATAAGGACCAACATCCTGTCATGCTGATCATTTTAGAAAAAGTCCCATATCAATATCACTTATAGTTTTCAAAAAGTAGTCGCTACAAACTTGTATTTTGAAAATTTATTTTTAGCCGTGGCGGCCATCTTGAATTTCCGGCCGACCTGAAATTTTGCTAGGATCATTTAGACATCAAGAGCAACATTCCTGTGAAGTCTCATGAAAATCCGTCAAGTAGTTTCAGAGGAGTAGTCGCTACAAGTTTTCATTATATAACTCTATGTAAACAAAGATGGCCACTGGCAGCCATGTTTAACGTTAAATCAAAACGATTTTCGACAAGGACCAACATCATGTCATGCTGATCATTTTAGAAAAAGTCCCATATCAATATCACTTATAGTTTTCAAGAAGTAGTCGCTACAAACTTGAATTTAAAAAATCTATTTTTAGCTTTGGCGGCCATCTTGGATTTCACATCAACATGAATTTTTGCTAGGATCAACTAGACTTCATGAGCAACATTTCTGTAAAGTTTTATGAATATCCATCCAGTAGTTTCAGAGGAGTAGTCGCTACAAATAAAAGTTAACGGACGGACGGACGGATGGACAGACAGACAGACGGACGACGGACGCCGCACCACGGCATAAGCTCTGCTGATCTCTGATCAGTAGAGCTAAAAACAGATGTCTCCCCTACTTGGAAATCATACAACTGATATGCGCAACTAGGCTTGGCAACGATCATCTCTACCAAGTTTCGTTGAAATCCGGCCAGGTGATCAGGACTAGTCCGGACAGAAATGTGTATATAAATCTTTAAAGGACCATAACTCCGCCAAAAATCATTCAAGCGTAACATGATGATGATATGCTCAACAAGGCTTGGTACTGATTTTTCCTGCCAAGTTTCTTTGAAATCCGGCAAGAGGTTAAGGAGAACTAGTCCAGACAAAGTTTTTGTATTAAAGGGCAATAACTCCGCCAAAATTCATACAACCAGAATGCGCCGACATGCGCAACTAGGCTTGGTACTGATTATGCCTGCCAAGTTTCTTTGAAATCCGGCAAGAGGTTAAGGAGAACTAGTCCAGACAAAGTTTTTGTATTAAAGGGCAATAACTCCGCCAAAAATCATACAAACAATGCGCCGACATGCGCAACTAGACTTGGTACTGATCATCCTTGCCAAGTTTAGCTGAAATCCGGACAGGGGTTCAGGAGAACTGGTCCAGAGAAAGTTTGTGTATTAAAACCTTTAAAGAGCAACAACTCCGCCAAAAACATTCAACTGAAACACGACGGTGATATGCACAACTAGGCTTGGCTACGATCATCCCTACCAAGTTTCGTTGAAATCCGGCCAGGGGATCAGGAGAAATAGTCCAGACACAAATGTGTATTAAAATCTTTAAAGGACCATAACTCCGCCAAAAATCATTCAACTAGAACACGGAGACGATATGCGCAACTAGGCTTGGTACTGAGCTTCCTTGCCAAGTTTCATTGAAATCCGGCCAGGGGTTCAGGAGAACTTGTTTGGACCATAACTCTGCCAAAATACGGCGACTTTATGCGCACCTAGTCTTGGTACTGATCATCCCTGTAATTTACTAAACATAGGGACATTTAATTTCTGCGTAATTCAAGTGGAAGAAGCCTATTATGTTAGAATAACCTTTATTATGTCCTCTCTGCAACAGCTGAAATTACACCTTTATTATATCCACTCTGCAACAGCTGGAATTACACCTTTATTATGTCCACTCTGCAACAGCTGAAATTACACCTTTATTATATCCACTCTGCAACAGCTGGAGTTACACCTTTATTATGTCCACTCTGCAACAGCTGGAATTACACCTTTATTATATCCACTCTGCAACAGCTGGAATTACACCTTTATTATGTCCACTCTGCAACAGCTGAAATTACACCTTTATTATATCCACTCTGCAACAGCTGGAATTACACCTTTATTATGTCCACTCTGCAACAGCTGGAATTACTCCTCCTATGTTGTTTCAGAATGACCTTTATTATGTCCACTCTGCAACAGCTAGAATTACTCCTCCTATGTGGTTCCAAAATGACCTTTATTATGTCCACTCTGCAACAGCTGGAATTATCCTCCTATGTTGTTTCAGAATAACCTTTATTATTTCCTCTCTGCAACAGCTGAAATTACACCTTTATTATTTCCACTCTGCAACAGCTGAAATTACACCTTTATTATGTCCTCTCTGCAACAGCTGGAATTACACCTTTATTATGTCCACTCTCCAACAGCTGAAATTACACCTTTATTATGTCCTCTCTGCAACAGCTGAAATTACACCTTTATTATGTCCTCTCTGCAACAGCTGAAATTACACCTTTATTATGTCCTCTCTGCAACAGCTGAAATTACACCTTTATTATGTCCACTCTCCAACAGCTGAGATTACACCTTTATTATGTCCTCTCTGCAACAGCTTGAATTACACCTTTATTATGTCGTCTCTGCAACAGCTGAATTTATCCTCCTATGTTGTTTCAGAATAACCATTATTATGTCCTCTGCAACAGCTGTAATTACACTTTTATTATGTCCACTCTGCAACAGCTGGAATTACTCCTCCTATGTTGTTTCAGAATGACCTTTATTATGTCCTCTCTGCAACAGCTGAAATTACACCTTTATTATGTCCACTCTCCAACAGCTGAAATTACACCTTTATTATGTCCACTCAGCAACAGCTGGAATTACACCTTTATCATGTCCACTCTGCAACAGCTGGAATTACACCTTTATTATGTCCACTCTCCAACAGCTGAAATTACATCTTTATTATGTCCTCTCTGCAACAGCTGGAATTACACCTTTATTATGTCGTCTCTGCAACAGCTGAATTTATCCTCCTATGTTGTTTCAGAATGACCTTTATTATGTCCTCTCTGCAACAGCTGAAATTACACCTTTATTATGTCCTCTCTGCAACAGCTGGAATTACACCTTTATTATGTCGTCTCTGCATCAGCTGAATTTATTCTCCTATGTTGTTTCAGAATAACCATTATTATGTCCTCTGCAACAGCTGTAATTACACTTTTATTATGTCCACTCTGCAACAGCTGGAATTACTCCTCCTATGTTGTTTCAGAATGACCTTTATTATGTCCTCTCTGCAACAGCTGAAATTACACCTTTATTATGTCCACTCTCCAACAGCTGAAATTACACCTTTATTATGTCCACTCAGCAACAGCTGGAATTACACCTTTATCATGTCCACTCTGCAACAGCTGGAATTACACCTTTATTATGTCCACTCTCCAACAGCTGAAATTACACCTTTATTATGTCCTCTCTGCAACAGCTGGAATTACACCTTTATTATGTCGTCTCTGCAACAGCTGAATTTATCCTCCTATGTTGTTTCAGAATGACCTTTATTATGTCCTCTCTGCAACAGCTGAAATTACACCTTTATTATGTCCACTCTCCAACAGCTGAAATTACACCTTTATTATGTCCACTCTCCAACAGCTGAAATTACACCTTTATTATGTCCTCTCTGCAACAGCTGGAATTACACATTTATTATGTCCTCTCTGCAACAGCTGAAATTACACCTTTATTATGACTCCTGTATACGGTTTTAGCTTGTGCCTTTATATAGCCACACATATTTAACTTCTTTGGCATTAATTATATTTAATAATTTTGGATTCAAGTAGGATTGGGTTTCCTAATTGTCAGGCTGTAGATGTTTCGCCGCAAATTAAAAAATTCAATCTAACTGGCTAGATCCCAATTATTCTGGGAACTTGTTCTTCCTTTAGAGCAAATTTTTACTAATCTCAAGGTACTGCCGCAGCGAAAAACCCACATTCAGAAATTACTGGCAAAAAATAGTTCCGCATTAGTTAGGGCAAGTTTTGCCGCAAAATAATTACTGGCATTAAATATTGCCGCATGGCCAAAGTGTCGCATCGTTATAGGGCCATAAGCCGCATTAGGGCAAAAGCTTTGCCGTAACAGATTATTGGCAAGAAACCTTGCCGCATGGCAAAAGAGCCGCACTATTTACAGTATGGCAAAAGGGCCGCATAAATTTCAGCATGGCCAAGTGGCCGCATTTATAAAGCTAAACAAACAGTCTGTCGCATAAAGTTTGGGACATAAACAACTGTCGCGTAAGGCCTATGTGCCGCAATTGTTTATTGGCATACCTGGGGCAACTGGGGGATGAACGTATTGATTGTCAGGCCGCTGGGATTCCGTTTACATTCGATGCATTTTAAGGCTGTGACCAATCTTGCCAAACATATAGTAATCTTCACAGCTAGGCCATTGTGTGGTCAGTTTTATGAATAAATTGTTTGATATGAGTTGGGATGTGTTAGTTTAAGTCTTTTAGGCTGCAAATGGAATATGTTACAATGTAAAATATTCCAGAAGGCGTGGTACATTGTTCCGTCACAATTTGATATCATAAAATAATAGGCTTCTTCCACTTGAATTACGCAGAAATGAAATGTCCCTATGTTTAGTAAATTACTAATGGGGACCTTGACTTTTGAAATGCTGACCACGGTTACCCATAACCATTCTTTTTAATAAGTTGAGCCATAGGAAAGAAAGTTCCAAATTAAATGTGTGAAAACAGGAAGTCAATGATGGCCACACATATTGTAATCAAGTACCTACAATTAGGGAGTTTTAAAACTTATATACATGTACATAGGTGTCCTTATCTTGTTTGTTTTATTCCAAGGTTAGCACTGGCAGTCCATCAAATAAACAACCAAATGATTCTAAATACACACAAAAGGAAACAAGCATACCCAAAAGGACACAACACATACCCAAAAGGACACACAGCACATATTCAAAAGGACACAACACATATCTAAAAGGACACACACAGCACATACTCAAAAGGACACAAAGTATACCCAAAAGGAACAAACATATCCAAATGGAAACAAACATACCCAAATGAGGAGTAATGTAAGACAGTGTCTCCATCTTCATCTTGTAGCTCAAGATTAGCGCCAGCAGACAACAGCAGCTGAACTATCTCCCTGTGACCTTGATGACTCGCGACCTGCAGCGCCGTCTTCCCAGAACTCTTCTGATCAACCTGGAACAGTTCAAATATAAACATGTCACGTCTATAACAAAACAAGCGATTTAGCAGAGTGTGCAGAACAATGGTACAGCGTCGGGACTCCAGATGAAAAAGTTGTGGATTCGATCCTCAACGATGCTTTATTTATCCTTGAGCAAGATAATTAATCCACATCACTTAGTCCAGGTTCTACCCAGGAAGCCATGAAGCGTGATTAATATAAGTCAAACTTATTTTGCAACCGATGTAAAAAGAAATATATTTAAATTAAACAAGCGATCAAGTTTTAAAGAAAACAGAAGCAGTTTAACATATATATACTGTACATATTTCTGAATTGTCAATCAAGCTTTTTACCACCATATATTTGTCAGAGCCAATTAAAAGTACACTAGGTACTAACAACTGTGTTTGTAGGAGCTTGACCAATGGACAATAGAGGGTGGACGATGGAGTACATGGCCAATGTTTATAGGAGCTTGACCAATGGACAATAGAGGGTGGACTATGGAGTACATGGCCATGGAACTATGTATCGTAAGCTGATTTGATGATATGACTGTTTTTAAGCCAATGATAAATTTCTTTTTTTGTTTCCAACAGTAAACTATATCTAGACCAGCAGTATGTTTGTTTCACCTTATCCAGATACTTGAGTATGATATCCTTGACGACATCTATATGGCCTTGTGCTGCCTCGCGTACCAGTCTGTCTCGACCCATCTACGATTGGTGTAGCTCCACCAGCTGGTCTAGTAACGTTGTTAATGAGGCTGGAATACATGAAGTAATACATACAGGTTTAAGGTTTTATATTCACTTGTACATTTAGGGGCTATACCCAAAACATGTGAACATGGCTATTATAATGCAAATGTGTAAACAGATGTTTAAGGACTATATCAAATATGTAAACATATGTAGGGGCTGCATGTAGACATAGGGTTTTAAAGATATGAATAAAGTTCTATATCCAAAACATAGAAAACAAGAGGTCAATGACCTTGAAGCTCTACTGATTGATTTTGATTTCAGGAAGTAGTCGCTACAAACTTGTTTTTTGAAAATTTATTTGTAGCCGTGGCGGCCATCTTGATTTTCCGGCCGACCTGAAATTTTGCTAGGATCAAAAAGACATCAAGAGCAACATTCCTGTGAAGTTTCATGAAAATCCGTCAAGTAGTTTCAGAGGAGTAGTCGCTACAAGATTTCATTATATAACTCTATGTAAACAAAGATGGCTGCTGACAGCCATGTTTAACATCGAATCAAAAACGGTTTTTGACAAGGACCAACATCATGTCATGCTGATAATTTTAGAAAAGTCCCATATCAATATCACTTATAGTTTTCAAGAAGTAGTCGCTATAAACTTGTATTTGGAAAATCTATTTTAAGCCATGGCGGCCATCTTGAATTTCCGGCCGACCTGAAATTTTGCTAGGATCAATTAGACATCAAGAGCAACATTCGTGTGAAGTTTCATGAAAGTCCGTCAAGTAGTTTCAGAGGAGTAGTCGCTACAAGATTTCATTATATAACTCTATGTAAACAAAGATGGCCGCTGACAGCCATGTTTAACATCGAATCAAAACGGTTTTTGACAAGGACCAACATCATGTCATGCTGATAATTTTAGAAAAGTCCCATATCAATATCACATATAGTTTTCAAGAAGTAGTCGCTATAAACTTGTATTTTGAAAATCTATTTTAAGCCATGGCGGCCATCTTGAATTTCCGGCCGACCTGAAATTTTGCTAGGATCAATTAGACATCAAGACCAACATTCGTGTGAAGTTTCATGAAAATCAGTCAAGTAGTTTCAGAAGAGTAGTCGCTACAAGTTTTCGTTATATAACTCTATGTAAACAAAGATGGCCATTGGCAGCCATGTTTAATGTCGAATCAAAATAATGTTTGCTCGGATAACCATTATGTCATGCTGATCATTTTAAAAAAAGTCCCATATCAATATCACTTATAGTTTTCAAGAAGTAGTCGCTACAAACTTATTTTTTAAAAATCTATTTTTAGCTATGGTGGCCATCCTGAATTTCTGGCCAATCCGAAATTTTGCTAAGATCAATTAGACATTAAGAGCAACATTCCTGTGAAGTTTCATGAAAATCAGTCAAGTAGTTTCAGAGGAGTAGTCGCTACAAGTTTTCGTGATATAACTCTATGTAAACAAAGATGGCCACTGGCAGCCATGTTTAAGTTCGAATCAAAATAATGTTTGACTCGGATAACTATTATGTCATGCTGATCATTTTAGAAAAAGTCCCATATCAATATCACTTATAGTTTTCAAGAAGTAGTCGCTACAAACTTATTTTTTAAAAATCTATTTTTAGCCATGGCGGCCATCTTGAATTTCTGGCTGATCTGAAATTTTGCTAGGATCAATTAGACATTAAGAGCAACATTCCTGTGAAGTTTCATGAAAATCAGTCAAGTTGTTTCAGAGGAGTAGTCGCTACAAGTTTTCGTGATATAACTCTATGTTAACAAAGATGGCCACTGGCAGCCATGTTTAAGTTCGAATCAAAATAATGTTTGACTCGGATAACTATTATGTCATGCTGATCATTTTAGAAAAAGTCCCATATCAATATCACTTATAGTTTTCAAGAAGTAGTCCACTACAAACTTATTTTTTAAAAATCTATTTTTATCAGTGGCGGCCATCTTGAATTTCTGACCGATCTGAAATTTTGCTAGGATCAATAAGACATCAACAGCAACTTTCGTGTGAAGTTTCATGAAAATCGGTCAAATTGTTTCAGAGGAGTAGTCGCTACAAGTTTTCATTATATAACTCTATGTAAACAAAGATGGCCACTGTCAGCCATGTTTAACATCGAATCAAAATAATATTAGACTCGGATAACAACCATGTCATGCTGATCATTTTAGAAAAAGTCCCATATCAATATCACTTATAGTTTTCAAAACGTAGTCGCTACAAACTTATTTTTTAAAAATCTATTTTTAGCCATGGCGGCCATCTTGAATTTCTGGCCGATCTGAAATTTTGCTAGGATCAATAAGAC
The DNA here is from genome assembly GCA_037043455.1 of Cyrtodaria siliqua. Classification (NCBI taxonomy): domain Eukaryota; kingdom Metazoa; phylum Mollusca; class Bivalvia; order Adapedonta; family Hiatellidae; genus Cyrtodaria; species Cyrtodaria siliqua. The sequence goes on along the minus strand of JAWPHD010008316.1, from coordinate 24,992 downwards.
ATTAAGAGCAACAATCCTGTGAAGTTTCATGAAAATCCGTCAAGCAGTTTCAGAGAAGTAGTCGCTACAAGTTTTCATTATATAACTCTATGTAAACAAAGATGGCCGCAGCCATGTTTAACGTCGAATCAAAACGATTTTTGACAAGGACCAACATCATGTCATGCTGATCATTTTAGAAAAAGTCCAATATCAATATCACTAATAGTTTTCAAGAAGTAGTCGCTACAAACTTCTATTTTAAAAATCTATTTTTAGCTTTGGCGGCCATCTTGGATTTTACATCAACATGAATTTTTGCTAGGATCAACTAGACTTCATGGGCAACATTTCTGTAAAGTTTCATGAATATCCATCCAGTAGTTTCAGAGATGTCGCTACAAATAAAAGTTTACGGACAGACAGACAGACGGACAGACAGACGGACGACGGACGACGGACGACGGACTCCGCACCACGGCATAAGCTCTGCTGATCTCTGATCAGTCGAGCTAAAAATTGGTACATTTGCATAAACACCAAGTCCTGGTGTACAGTGCATACCACTAATATATGACAGCCTTAACATGACTGTACTTCTTGTTTCAATTCTCCAGGTTCAGGCCCCATGTTCACGAACAAACTTAGGTCCCATTTCAAACTAAAGCTTAAAACTCAAATATTTCTCTTTGCTATAACATTTTTTTTAATCAATGTTTTACATCAGGAAACTTTCAGGACAGTTGTAATTTTTGCTCATCTCTATTTGTGTTAAGTTTCAAGCAATTCCAAGACAATAAATATGATTAAAGAAAATGTCTGTTTTGAGCTTGAGCATAAATATGTCAAGTCTGTTTGTGAACTTGGGGCCCGTTCTCATTAGTTATAGTGGTGCATGCCACAATGATGATGATAACAACTTGGGGCCCGTTCTCATTAGTTTGATGAAAACAACTTGGGGCCCGTTCTCATTAGTTATATTGGTGCATGCCATGTTTAACATTGAATCAAAATAATGTTCGACTCGGATAACCATCATGTCATGCTGATAATTTTAGAAAAAGTCCCATATCAATATCACTTATAGTTTTCAAGAAGTAGTCGCTACAAACTTATTTTTTTTAAATCTATTTTTAGCTGTGGCGGCCATCTTGAATTTCTGGCCGATCTGAAATTTTGCTAGGATCAATTAGACATCAAGAGCAACATTCCTGTGAAGTTTCATGAAAATCCGTTAAGTAGTTTCAGACGAGTAGTCGCTACAAGTTTTCAATATATAACTCTATGTAAACAAAGATGGCCACTGGCAGCCATGTTTAACGTCGAATCAAAATAATGTTCGACTCGGATAACCATCATGTCATGCTGATCATTTTAGAAAAAGTCCCATAACAATATCTCTTATAGTTTTCAAGAAGTAGTCGCTACAAACTTATTTTTTAAAAATCTATTTTTAGCCGTGGTGGCCATCTTGAATTTCCGACCGACCTGAAATTTTGCTAGGATCAATTAGACATCAAGAGCAACATTCCTGTGAAGTTTCTTGAAAATCCGTCAAGTAGTTTCAGAGGAGTAGTCGCTACAAGTTTTCATTATATAACTCTATGTAAACAAAGATGGCCGCTGGCAGCCATGTTTAACGTCGAATCAAAACGATTTTCGACAAGGACCAACATCATGTCATCCTGATCATTTTAGAAAAAGTCCCATATCAATATCTCTTATAGTTTTCAAGAAGTAGTCGCTACAAACTTATTTTTTAAAAATCTATTTTTAGCGGTGGCGGCCATCTGGAATTTCCGGCCGACCTGAAATTTTGCTAGGATCAATTAGACATCAAGAGCAACATTCCTTTGAAGTTTCATGAAAATCCGTCAAGTAGTTTCAGAGGAGTAGTCGCTACAAGTTTTCATTATATAACTCTATGTAAACAAAGATGGCCGCTGGCAGCCATGTTTAACGTCGAATCAAAACGATTTTCGACAAGGACCAACATCATGTCATGCTGATCGTTTTAGAAAAAGTCCCATAGCAATATCCCTTAGGGTTTTCAAGAAGTAGTCGCTACAAACTTGTTTTTTAAAAACCTATTTTTAGATTTGGCGGCCATCTTGGATTTCACATCTACATGAATTTTTGCTAGGATCAACTAGACTTCATGGGCAACATTTCTGTAAAGTTTCATGAAAATCCATTCAGTAGTTTCAGAGGAGTAGTCGCTACAAAAAAAAAGTTAACGGACAGACAGACGGACGGACGACGGACACCGCACCACGGCATAAGCTCTGCTGATCTCTGATCAGTAGAGCTAAAAACTGGGGAACTATATTCTTTTAGATTTGGGTAATGAAATATTACAAGAGAATGTGTACATGGTAATGTGATTGCAATGTATTTAAGCATACAATATTGCTTTTGTTTGATAGTGAAAATTTCCCAAATTAAAGCAAAACGTCGCGTATTTTCCCAATTGAATGGATACCGGTACCATTCCCAAAGGGTGAAAAAATCACAGACAACACTACACTTACTCTGTAAATCCTCCCGTTCATTATGTCTCATGGTATTGTTGAGGTCAGTGAGGACACTTGGTGACACCTGGGTCACACACAAGGGGTTAAAGGTCCATGTCTGGTTACCCACAGCAACACGAAGGTCATCATCTGCATACACCTTCAGTATACAACCGGTCTTTCCAAGTGTCTACAAGTTTAGAAGTAATTGTAAATTTAAGATGTTACTTACTTGAATAAGATTTGACTGCTTTTATCTTTCTCAAAGGTCAATACCTAGTTTACTGAAGGACATAGATTTCTTTTAATTGCCATTAGAACAATTAATATGTACTTGAATGCATCACCTCACATAAACCTATGGTACAGGGGTACCCTATCTGTTAATATATCCGACATGAACGCTTATTTTTACTTTCTGCCAAAAAGTAACATTTATACAGGGGTCTGGAAATATTTTGAAAATCCACTTGCCCTGCCCAAAATGTCACTTGCCCTAAAAATTAAGCTATGTCAACATGCCTTTTTTTGAGACCGCGCGCTAAGTGGAATACTATTGTTTTTTTGTCATAATATTTTAGATGATTTCATTGTAAAATTAATGCTTTTAATTAGGAAAGATCAAATCTATAGGTTAATTGTTACCATTATGCACATATCAGTGTTTCCTCCACCGGTGGGAGAGGGCGAGTGTCGGCAGGGATACCACGAGGATAAGACATCACTGATGAACATGGGGTAGGGAATTAGATGAACCGGGTGCCAACACGGTAATATTAGATATTGGTAGACCCTATGGAATTAAGACATACATGATGCTCCTAGTGCAGTAATTACAGAAGGGTAGGCAGATAAAAAAATGCATTAGGTCAAACAGAAGTTTTTTCCTACTTTCACTTTCGTTATAGATATCACGTAGATAAATCAGCAAGCTCATTTTTCTGTGTTGGAAATTATTAGCACAGTTTAGGCCTAAATCTGACAGGTATGTATTTTTGTTTCCGTTAATATCTTTTTGAGATGCCAATTCTTCGAACAATTATCGAAAATTAGCCAAGGTCGAAGCAGATCTTGGATATAATGACAAACATGCTTCAAAACAAAAACACACCATTCCGTTATTGTTTTCAGATTCATTCAAAACAATCATGGCATTTTGAAATAAAAGCGGATGCACACCGATGCATTACGACATGCGTCGATAGTCTCTTTGCTCATCAAACAATGCGGAACGTCGGTGGTTCTACCCACGTGCCCGCCCGTGCACGAAAATTGCCCGGAGGGGCACCTGGGGTCTTCCTCCACCAATGGAAGCTGGAAAGTCGCCATATGACCTTAGCTGTTGGTGCGACTATAAAATCCAATTCAATCAATCAATCATCAAACAACGCAGTCAAATTGCCATAATCTTTTAATTGCCCTACTTGATTACAAATTGGTAAGATTGAATCGCCATTGTTGCACTTTACCACGTGGTAGTGAATGAGAGTTGTTTCATTGGCTGATAAAAATACATGGGTTATTTGATTGGATAATATGGATACAGTACTACCGGTAGGTGAAGTGTTGCTTCATGATTTTTAATTATTGAACAAAAGATTACCTCGGGTCACTACGACACACCGACCGAAATACAAAGTGACAACACCATCTCGGTAACTGATTTACACATTGATATGTATTTCACACTAATCTGGTACGTGATTTACTTCCTGCATAGAGGGGCTTGTTAAAAATGTATATTTCACACAGTATACAAATCCTAAACACTGCACGTCTTATTTCAAGACTGGCATCCCAAACCTTCCTCGGCCAATCAAATTCTGATAAACTGTCAAGTGGGAGGGATTAAACAATCACGAACAACACAGGTGAGTTTTACGATTCTTATCAGTAATTGCTCGCGGCAAAAGCAATGGGTTGTTAATTCCTACGCAATTATCGGCAAACTTCACAGTTAAGGCAAATTTTCCCTTGATTTTTTATCTAATGCTGAAACGTCCATCGGGCAAGTGACGGACAACCAGATTTACGAAGGTCACCTGCCCGCACCCAAAATCCACTTGCCCGGGGCTTCGGGCAACCATATTTCCGGAGCCCTGTTAATATCAAGTTCATGTTTAACATAACATTAATGGAGAATGGCCTCGGCACAAGGCAAACATAGTGAAACATACTACTGAGTACTTCCAAGATTGAAAACACATTTTTAATAGTGTTTCTTACTTTCAGCAATTTTTTTTATTAATTTTTTTTTGTTGAAGAAATAGCAATTACCGGTGCGGCATAAAAAACGGGGGTGGGCGGGCATGAGAATCTAGCAATTAAATCTTACAGCTTTCATAGATTCATTCGACTCTCCATGTCCCTTCTGTAGTTCCTTGACTGTATGCATACTGTCCAATACCTTCACTATGTCTCCCACTGACAACGCCTGAATCTGAATATAAATACATTCAAATTAAATAAACATATAAACAGCATCTAACGACACATTTTCCAACAGTTTTATTGCAAGTATAGCAAAATATGCTCAGATATTTACAGTTCACTCATACATACATCAAGCTTTAATAGAGAATGGCTGCAGTCTTGAGAAAATGAAATGCTATCTTAAAACTAGGAACGAGTCCACTTTTAATTCGTATATTAATAAGGGATATTTTACTATTCTAAGGGACATAACTCTGGAACTACTGAGGAGATGGGGCCGATTATCTAACTTGGCCAATACATCACTATCTTCTTTGGATGGTGGGGGCATAAAAACTAGCTTGAGGCTAGCAATGTGTCTTTCATTAGGTAGCCAGTGACAATCTAGCTAGTAATATGTCTTCATTAATTAGCCAGTGACAATCTAGCAGTGACAGTGACAAGGCCATGGTGATTATAACACAATGCAGTGCATATGACATGTTTACTGTATAACAAACGATAAACACACAAATGTTCTGAACCCAGATGTTCACCTGAGCTACCTTTTTCAGAGCCCCTGGATGGAACATCCATCTGTTGAAACAGCCGTCATACTGGACGCGTACATCCCCATGCTCCGTTATACGATGGACCGTTCCCACTTTACTAAAATGAAGACGGTAAAATAATTAAAAGACACACTGGCTGAATGCTATATTTAATTCCCTAAATTGAAGAAAAAATAGCTGCTACCTTTTTCTTGAGAAGGTAATTATCTTTCAATATTGCTTAAGTACTGTACTGTTCGCAGGAAACACGCGTGAATGATTCCTAAACTTCAGTGACATTTTATAAAGGAATTATCGTTTTATAACCATGCATCTGATTGCTGATCCAAGTTTAATTATTAACTAATTTCTCCAATGATTGATTTACAATTTAACAACAAGCAGCATTTAAAACACAATAAATCACTGTAGACAATCACTCCTATCTATATTTTCCAAAAAATTGAATTGCTACAAGACACCATTAATGCTCTTTAATAGTCATTTCCGTATCCCTCTGAATGCAATAAATCACTGGAGTATAAACAGACAACAGTTGTAGACTACACTAATAGGAACTAAATGTGGCAATGCCATGCATATTGAGAAAAATAATGTTGGTATCTAAAACTAGAAAATTAGTCCTATAAAATATGTCCACACAGATGCCCCGATATTCATTTTGGATAGGAAGACAGCAGTATCAGTGAAGCAGGCATCTTTTAGCTTATTTTAATTAACAGCTAGCATATTATAGCATATTACCATAGCACCTACCATCCTTACCTCAGCCATTCTATGATTGCAGCCCCTACCTTCTTTATCTCAGCCATTCTAGGGTTCCAGCCCCTACCATCCTTACCTCAGCCATTCTAGGGTTCCAGTCCCTACCACCCTTACCTCAGCCATTCTAGGGTTCCAGCCCCTACCATCCTTACTTCAGCTATCCTATTGTTCCAACCCTACCGTCCTAACCTCAGCCATTCTATGATTCCAGCCCCTACCTTCTTTACCTCAGCCATTCTAGAGCTCCAGCCCCATGCCCTTCATTGCACCATGCTTACCTCAGCCATTCTAGGGTTCCAGCCCCCACGCCTTTCATACACCACTCTTACCTCAGCCATTCTAGGGTTCCAGCCCCCATGTCCGTCCTGCATCATCCTAAGAATATCCACCTCAAGATCTACCTTGACCTTATCCCCGACCTTGAACTGATGTGTTATGCCCGGCAGTAACGCCACTTCAGGGAATTCTCCTGCAGTTAGGTAATATATAACTTTAATGAATGTGTATTTGTCAGTTTAGGTTGCACTGAACCCTCGAGTTGTCACAACTGAATTCTTCCAACAACTGATGCATTATGCCTGTCAGGGTTGTGCCTTTGTGTGTACTACAAAGGTTGTAGTCACCTCACCCATTTAGGAAACTTTCCAGGAAAATAGAGCATTTGTATGTAATCAACTTAAAATTACCATACATGTCGAGCGCTATTATAAAGGTCCAGATTTTGTATTTGATCAACACCAATGTCAATTCCAAGAGATATTAAATTAATGTCCTTAACAATGGGGTATACATGTCAAAGCGGAGACCGGATGTGACCTGTATTTCGTCGAAAGTAGGTCACTGTGACCCAAAATGTTGCACATGATATTAGATGCATATAAGGAACATTCTAGCGAAGTTTGGTGAAAATCCGGCGAGAAAGAATTAAGATACGCATGTTGTTGTGGAGACCGGACGTCACCTATATTTCGTTGAAAGTAGGTCACAGCAACCCGAAATTGTGCAGATGATGTTGGATGCATATAAGGAACATTCTGGTGGAGTTTGATGAAAATCCTATGAGAAAGAAGCAAGATACGCATGTCGTAGCGGAGACCGGAGGTGGCCTACATTTCGTCAAAAGTAGGAAAAGGAAAATCAGACGTATGAACAGACTAACACACTTAATGAACCAGATACACTCGGACAACATTGTGATCGCTTGGTCGAGATCCGTAAACGGGCTCGACAAAAATTCTTCAAACACGAATCAGAGATAAAACAGTTTTATAAAAATTTAATTCATATTGCTATTGACCAAGGCTGCATCACAGCTCCCCAAGATGGTAGAAAATATTACAATGAAAAATGTCTTTATGGTGAGAATTGTCATACATGAAACTTTGGCAGAAGACATTGAATTAAGCATGTAGTGAAGGGTAGTGGTCGACTTGCAGGGTACAAAATTCTCTGGGGATGGGAATGGGTGGAGAGTAAGATATATCAAATTGGGACACAGTAGATGTATCACTAGCACTCACTTAACACAGGTAGATGGTCCCTGTAGTAGTATCCTCCACTCGCCTGCTGAATGTACTTCAGGTCCACCTTTCCATTGTGCCCTACCCGGTACACATTTGTGGATCCCGAGGACCAGGTCACCGCGGCAACACTCCGTCCTGACTTAGAATCTCAGCCTCTAATGTCTGTGACCTTGCCAACCTTTCCTTCCATGCCTGAAACAGTAGCCAATTAAAGTTTACGAATTTGACAAAGCAGGATTTGCAGGTTGTTTTTGTAAAATTCATACCAATTATTGTAATAACGTTTTTAAGAAATGACTAAAAAGCAAAAATCCACTCTGATCAATTCTGATCAACTACATATAAATACAGAGTGTGAGTGGAGTGCATGGTCCAGTGGCAGAGCTTTGGACTCTAAAACGAAAGGTCATGGGTTCCATTCTCGTCTTGGCCATGTTATATATCCTTGAGCAAGATAATTAATCCACATTGCTTAGTACTGGTTCTACACAGGAAGCCACCGAGAGTGATAAGTTGCAAGAACTTGTTTCATAATTGATGTAAAAGAAATATGTTTAAGCTAAAATAAATATAGATACGCCAAATCATTATACAATAACAAGAAATCCGTGGATTCACGTCTCGCCTAACGGGGGCTGGACTTTAAAAATAAAAAGGTCAATGATTGATGCTTAAATGAAAGTTTGTAAACATTTTAGTAACTAAAAACAATCGAGTTTGCCGTTTGCCGTTTGTTTAGATGACATTTATGTGCATTTGTTTAAAAACAAAATGCCACTCTATTAAAAACAAGAGGCCGAAGAGGGCCTATGGATGCTCTACTGGCTAAAACAGCTCTTATATCAAAGGTTGTCGACATAAAATTCCCATCAGTAGTTTTTTTAAAACATCGCGAAAACAACAGGGATAGGGTGGCCTTAGATTGCTCACCTGGTAATCATGGGCAATAAGTCTGCTGTGACTAGTCTGGCATGGGCATTTTTTAATTTGTCCCACTTTCTTCTATGAATGAAATTTCATAAAATGCGTGTGGGGGTGGGGTGGGGTGGGGGGGTATATTAACATTCTGAACAAATATGGTACAGATCAGATAAAAAATGAAGTTACTTCAGATTTAACAAAGGAAAATACAATATAGCATTTTTCAACAAATCAAGGGCCATACCCTGTCGTTACTAACTAGATCTAGCTGGTTTTCGAACATGTCCACAATTTCATTGATATACTATGCTTTGCACAAGTAGACATCATATTGAGGTTTCCTGTCAAATTTTGTAGAAATCCACCAAGCCGTTTAGGAGTAGCACCGACAAGAAATTTAAAGTAAAAATGTCAAAGTACCATAACTCTGTCAAAAATCAGCAAACAGGAACAAAAGCGCGAGCAATATGCACAACTAGACATCTTACCGATGCTTCCTGCCAAGTTTCGTTGAAATGTAACAAGGTGTTTAGGAGGAGTAGCGCCCACAAGAAATTTGCAATAGGCACAGCAATGCTTCCTGCCAACACGGCGTTAACATAAAAAAAAAAAAAAAAAAAAATCAAATAGGAAAATTAAAAAAATAAATAAATTAAAACAAACAAAACAAGAGGTCAATGACCTTGAAGCTCTACTGATATATTCTGATAGCTAGATCACCATTCCTGTGAAGTTTCATAAAAATCTGTCAAGTAGTTTCAGAGGAGTTGTCGCTACAAGTTGAAGTTTTTACTATATAACTCTAGGTAAACAAAGATGGTCACTGGCAGCCATGTTTAATGTCGAATCAGAATAATTTTCGACAAGGATCAACATCTTTTCATGCTGATCATTTCAGAAAAAGTCCCATATCAATATCACTTATAGTTTTCAAAAAGTAGTCGCTACAAATTTATTTTTTAAAAATCTATTTTTAGCTGTGGCGGCCATCTTGAATTTCTGGTCGATCTGAAATTTTGCCAGGATCAATAAGACATTAAGAGCAACATTCCTGTAAAGTTTCATGAAAATTCGCCAAGTAGTTTTAGAGGAGTAGTCGCTACAAGTTTTTAGTATATAACTCAATGTAAACAAGATGGCTGCTGGCAGCCATGTTTAACGTTGAATCAAAACAATTTTTGACAAGGACCAACATCATGTCATGCTGATCATTTTAGAAAAAGTCCCATATCAATATCACTTATAGTTTTCAAGAAGTAGTTGCTATAAACTTGTATTTTGAAAATCTATTTTTAGCTTTGGTGGCCATCTTGGATTTCACATTAACATGAATTTTTGCTAGGATCAACTAGACTTTATGGGCAACATTTCTGTAAAGTTTCATGAATATCCATCCAGTAGTTTCATAGGAGTAGTCGCTACAAATAAAAGTTAACGGATGGACGGACAGACGGACGGACGGACGGACGACGGATGCCGCACCACGGCATAAGCTCTGCTGATCTCTGATCAGTAGAGCTAAAAATATACTAATAATAAAAACAAGAGGGCCATGATGGCCCTATATCGCTCACCTGAGTTAATTTGAACCAATACAAGAGGGCCAGGGCAAAGATTGCCCTAAAGCGATCAACTGAGTACTGGCACATTATCGAACTTCTTCGAAATCTTATGGTCATATACAATCTGTGCAAGTTTCGTTAAGATTGTTCAAGAAATGTGGGCTCTGTTGTGTATAACAACATTGATATAGACAGTTTAAGACACTGACAAAGTTTAGTAAAGACCAAATACAAAATGAAGGTGCTAGAGAGTAACACCTTGGGCAGAGCCAAATGTGACCCCAGGGCTACATGTAATATATGAGAGCTGTGTGCTTTGTGGCTTTAGAGAAGAAGATTTTTTAAGTTTTTCCCTATACAAGTCTATGTAAAACGTGATCCCTGGGGCGGGGCCAAATGTGCACCCAGGGTCACCATTTGAACAAACTTGGTAAAGGACCATAAGAGTATAGTAAATGCAAAATATTAAACCTCTGGCTCTTGTAGTTCCAGAGATGAAGACTTTAATGTGTTTCCTATATAAGTCTATGTAAAACTTTGACCCCGGGGCGCAGCCAAGTTTGACACCAGGGTCACCATTTGAACAAAATTGGTAGAGGACCATGAGCTTATAGCAAAAGCAAAATATTAAACCTCTGGCTCTTGCAGTTTCAGAGAAGAAGATTTTTTTCAGTTTTTCCCTATACATGTCTATGTAAAACATGTGACCCTTGGGGCGGGGCCAAATGTAAGCCGAGAGTCACCATTTGAACAAACTTGGTAAAGGACCATAAGCTTATAGTAAATACAAAATATCAAACGTCTGGCTATTGTAGTTTCCGAGAAGATTTCTTAATTTTTTTCCTATATAAGTCTATGTAAAACTGTGACCCCCGGGGCGGGGACAAATTTGACCCCAGGTTCACCATTTGAACAAACTAAGAAGAGGACCATAAGCTGATGCTACATGTAATACATGAGAGCTCTGTGCCATGTGGTTCCAGAGAAGAAGAATTTTTCAGATTTTTTTCCTATACAAGCCTATGTAAAACTGTGACCCCCGGGGGAGGGCCAAATGTGACCCCTTGGTCACCATTTGAACAAACTTGGTAGAGGACCATAAGCTTATAGCAAATACAAAATATTAAACCTCTGGCTCTTGCAGTTTCAGAGAAGAAGATTTTTAAAGTTTTTCCCTATACATATCTATGTTAAACATGTGACCCTTGGGGCGGGGCCAAATGTGACCCCAGGGTCACCATTTGAACAAACTTTGTAAAGGACCATAAGCTTATAGTAAATGCAAAATATCAAACCTCTGGCTCTTGCAGTTTCCGAGAAGAAGATTTTTAAAAAGAAAATCCTATATAAGTCTATGTAAAACTGTGACCCCCGGGGCGGGGACAAAATTGACCCCAGGGTCACCATTTGAACAAACTAAGTAGAGGACCATAAGCTGATGCTACATGTAATATATGAGAGCTCCGTGCCATGTGGTTCCAGAGAAGAAGATTTATTTCAGTTTTTCCCTATACAAGCCTATGTAAAACTGTGACCCCCGAATGGAGCCAAATGTGACCCCTGGGTCACTATTTGAACAAACTTGGTAGAGAACCATAAGCTGATAGCAAATGCAAAATATTAAACCTCTGGCTTTTGCAGTTTCAGAGAAGAAGATTTTTTAAGTTTTTCCCTATACATGTCTATGTAAAATATGTGACCCTTGGGGCGGGGCCAAATGTGACCCTAGGGTCACCATTTGAACAAACTTGGTAAAGGACCATAAGCTTATAGTAAATGCAAAATATCAAACCTCTGGCTCTTGTAGTTTCGGAGAAGAAGTTTTTAAAAAAAAAATCCTGTATAAATCTATGTAAAACTGTGACCCCCAGGGCGGGGACAAATTTGACCCCAGGGTCACCATTTGAACAAACTTAGTAGAGAACCATAAGCTGATGCTACATGTAATACATGAGACCTCTGTGCCTTGTGGTTTCAGAGAAGATTTTTAAAAGTTTTTTCCTATATGTCTATATGAAAAACATGCAAAATCACAATATACAAACTTTGGACCCCCGGGGCACGGCCATTTTTTACCCCGGGGTCTTCATTTGAACAAACTTGATAGTCTAGACGTAGGCGATCATTTTAAAAGAAAAACTGTTGAAATCTGTCCAGCGGTTCTTGAGAAGAAGATTTTTTAAGGTTTCAACTATATATAGTAATGGCGGCCATCTTGGATGTCGCGCTGACCTAATTTTAACAAATCTAAAAAGCATTCATCTAAGGATCATCCACGTGAAGTTTGGTCAAAATTGGCCTTTCGGTTTCTGAGGAGAAGTCGTTTGAAGCAAAAGTTAACGACGACGGACGACGACGGACGACGGACGGACGACGGACGACGGACGAAGAGTGATCCCAATAGCTCACCTTTGAGCCTTCGGCTCAGGTGAGCTAAAAAAAGGCAACATATGGTATAGTTTGGTAAAGATCAGATGAAAAATTAAAGCCCTATCGTATTAACGAGGCAAAATATAGCATTTTTAAATAAAACTCAACGGCCATAACTCCGCTATTATTGGGTCGATCTGGCTAGTTTTCGGACTCGTGCGAGCTTTCATTGATATTAACAATGTGGTAAAGTTTGGTAAAGATCAGATGAAAAATAAAGGCCTTTGGCCAGTAGAGCTAAAAATCAGCTCCAATATCAATATCACTTTCTATGTCTCTTTTTTTCTTTGAAAAGGCGAGACAAAAACCACGTTTCCTCAACAGCTAGAGTTTTGATTAATGGGTTTTGTAGTTTTATTTTTCCGTTATTTGGAGGGTTATTTCTTTAAACAGAATTGAAAACACAAATGAGACAAATTACTCAAAACCAGAGACTAATCTCACATAGTGCACCAGATTCTGCCAACATACCATCTTGATTACCCCAGTCCCAGTCTGGGCCGCGGACAACGCGAGCGCCGGCAAAGTTACCCCATGTTTGTATCTTACACTGTCAAGTCTTTTTGGCACTTTAACACTGAAGTAAAACAAGAAATACATTATATAAGCAGTGTTATACACATATTTTTTTTAGACCTGACTTTGAAATAGCCACTTGCCCGGATTAATTTTCGTTGATGTGGGATTTTTTTTTTCCAAAAAATTCCACTTCCCGAGACTAACATTTTGCAAAGACTTGTCACACTTGTCCCTGGCATCGGGCTATCGGATTGTACAGCCCTGATAATGCATGCATACCGGTACCTTATTTATTTTGAGAAATATTCTTAAACACTACCAATCAAATAGATGTGTTTTTTCAGTGGCTTTCGGAAGTATAAATATTCGTCACTCTTTAAGTGAACCTATCTGCATTTTTGCTCTGTGCTACAGTGGTTTCCCCGACCCTATAAACTCAATCCATTTTTATTTTAACCACATTGTATGTTAAACACAATATAAACCTTCTACCCTTTTGAGGAGGCGGTGTCGTAGCTCTGGAAGGAGTGGCCCAGATCATGCTTGTCTGCCATGTAACACAGAGTGCAGAGGTCAAAGTCATGGCATTTAGTACACTACCATCGCATACCAGGAATGCCTTGGGTCTTACAGTCATCACAGATTATATTCTGGTGTTTTATACATGTTTTTTAAGAAAAACAATATTTAATGGGTGTTGTCACAACATATAATGTGTGTTGATGTCTGATACTTAATGGGTGTTGATGTCTGATATTTAATGGGTTTTATGCTTGATATTAATGGGTGTTGATGTCTGATATTTAATGGGTTTATGCTCGATATTAATGGGTGCAAATGTCGGATATTTAATGGGGTTTATGCTCGATATTAATGGGTGTTGATGTCCGATGTTTAATTGGTTTATGCTCGATATTAATGGGTGTTGATGCCTGATATTTAATGGGTTTTGTGCTCAATATTAATGGGTGTATATGTCTGATATTTAATGGGTTTTATGCTCGATATTAATGGGTGCTGATGTCAGATATATTAAGGATTTTATGTTAGATATTATAGCTGTTGATTTCCAGTATTTTCAATGGGTATTGTTGTTTGATATGTAATGGATGTTTTGATATCTAAATGAGTGTTGATGTCTGATACTTAAAGGTTGTTAATTTTTTATATTTAATGGGTTTTATGTTTGATAGTTAATTTTATGGGTATTGATGTTTGACATGTAATGGGTGTTTTGATATCCAAATGGGTATTGATGTTTGACTTATATGGGTGGCACCATGCTGATATCTTATATTTAATGGGTGTTGATGTCTGACTTTTTATGGGTGCTGATATCTTATATTTAATGGGTGTTGATGAGCAATACTTATAAAAAGTGTTGTCTGATATTTGATGGTCGCTGATGTTCGACACTTACAAGTAATGTGTGTTGATGTAAAAAGTAAATAAGTGGTAATGGGTGATGTATGACACTTATCTGATATTTAATGAGTGCTGATGTCTGATAATTAATGGGTGCTGATATCTGACAGGTACTGAGGCATGGTATGTAATGGGTGTTGATGCTTTTATATTAAAAAATATTTTTATTTAATGGAGTTGAAGTCCGATAGTTAATGGGTGTTGATATGGGTGTTGATGTCTAATATTTAATGTTTGCTGATGTCTGATATTTAATGGGTGTTGACATCCGATATTTAATGGGTGTTGACATCTGATATTTACTGGGTGTTGATGTCTGATATTTACTGGGTGTTGATGTCTGATATTTAATGGGTGTTGATGTCTGATATTTAATGGGTGTTGACATCTGATATTTAATGGGTGTTGATGTCTGATATTTAATGGGTGTTGACGACTGATATTTAATGGGTGTTGACATCTTTACTGTGTTTATTATATAACTCAATGATACACTATTGAAAGCCATATAACAAAAGAAGACTGGTCCAGTTAAGCCACCTGAATGACAACCACATACCGTCTTTAAATAATGTAAAATGTCAATTCACTGTAAAATAACAACAGGGATCATTTTTCTGTAAAATCTGTTAAAGCAGCCCTGGAAAGTACATTTTTGTTTAGCTGAGCTTGACTGTTTACCTGAAAACTGGACATTGTTGACATAATACTGACTTTGTTTACCTGTATAGACTCTGCTGACATTGATATTGATTTAGCATTTATTGTGTAATCACCAATAGATTTATCAGCAAAAATCAAATAAAACGCAAAGTCATATAGGGACAAGAAACCCAGGGTCAATATTAGAGAGCAACTGTAAGAATTAAAACAGATGTTGGAGCTCTATTTATAAACTGACAAATTCTCTTACCAATAGCAGCATTGTCAAAAATCCTCAAATCGTACGTGCCCTGGTACCCGACCGTAGTTTGTCCTTGACCCTGAATCCCACTGGACAATGACTGTCTTGTCTGGTGAGGTTGTACTACCCGGTTTGCCAATCTCCACGACAGTCCCCACATGACCCTCACCATCGTCCTGGTTACCCCATTTCCAGTCAGGACCTCGCACAGCGCGGAGACCAACTTCCATAATTATCGTGAGCTCACCTCATTAACCTGAAATATAAATACAAGCAGCAAAGTTGTATTGGGTTTGTGCTGTTGCAGGAACATGCCTAAGATTGATTTCTTTCTCAGCTAAAGTATATTCCACACTGTTAAAAATCAGCAAAATGAGGGACCATGGTGAGCCAGTGGATAGCATGCTCTGATTCTGAATCTGGAAGAATCAAGGGTTTGAGTGTCACTGGGTTACTTCGATGTGTCTTCAGGCAAGGCACTTCACATAGCCTCGTCGGTCGGATGGGGACGTAAACCCGAGTCTATCATCCAATTAGTTATAAGAACAATAGGCATCTGTTCGACAGGAAGAGTAAAGCAGGGTTCTCAGATTCCTATGTATCCTACCCCTCTTTTTTGGGCATATCTAATATACTGTACAATCCCTAATAAACGCGCCTCCCCTAATAAATGCCCCCCACCCCACCACCATCTTTTCAGAATGTTTTTTTTTTTAAACTGACCAAAAGATGCAAGTTAATCTGTTTCATTCACAATGGAACATACAAAATCACTAGAAAACTTAAAATCTGATGCATTGATTTATTGACATGATGTCTTTGGCTTTCTTGGTAAAGAAAATCATTAAATATTGTCCGACTTGAAAGTTAAATTATGTATTAATGATCTCAAATAAACGCCGGGGCGTTGATAAGGGATTATACGGTAACCTTATAAGTACATGTACACTATTGTTGATGAGCATTTAAACAACAATTCATTCATCAAAATCATACAAGTAGCACTGTACTATAAACACCATTTTTTAAAAAAAGAGATGTTTTACCTCCGCTCACATCTTACTGGAATTATTTCTACCAAAGCCATATGCAAAACAAAATGTCCATTTCAAAAGCACTGCTTGTTGCACCATCTACTAAAAACGATTTTAATCCATCTTCACTAAATAGTTGCCACAGACAGATTAGAAAATTTTCTAAAGAAGTCGCAAACAACATTCCTCTACAAGATGTTGAAGTCAGCCGACATCCTCAAACACAAATCAATCTGATTATAGGGACATCCCATTTGGCATCTACTATTGACATAAGAAGAGAGATTTTATTCTTGCCGTTTGTTTTGTCTGGAGTTGGCGCAATATTTTCACGTTCATTGACTTTGAATTTTGATTGTCAATAAAACAAATCAATTTTATGCAGTCAGTGTGGATCTTCAAGATAACAGTTTCTTAAGAACTTATATTTAGATCTAATGCAACTGAAAACCACAAAAATCATTAACAGATAAGGCGATCTAATGGGATCACTCTTCGTCCGTCATCATTAAGTTTTGCTTCAAACGACCTCCGGCCAATTTTGACCAAACTTCACATAGATGATCCTTAGATGAATGCTTTTTAGATTTGTTAAAATTAGGTTAGAGCGACATCCAAGATGGCCGCCATTACCATATATGGTCGAAAAATAAAAAATCTTCTTCAAGACCCACTGGACAGATTTCGGCAGTTTTTCTTTTAAAATGATTGCCAACATCTAGACTATTAAATTTGCTCAAGTGAAGTCTCAGTGGTCAAAATTGGCCTGGCCCCAGGGGTCCAAAGTTTGTATACTTATATGTGGGGGGAGGGGGAATCATTTCTGTATGATAAATAGATGTAGTTAACAATATATATAAACGGAAAGTGAAAAACATACCATTCACATCACAAGCTACAGACATGTTGATTTCAGGTTTAACACGTTTGTTTTTTCTTTAAAAAAAGTGTTTTTTTAAATGTACGAGGGTCATTCAATAAGTTCTGTCACTAACGCGTTTTAACAATTATATGTCCGTTGCGAGTGTTGATGTTTGGTACCAAATGAAAGAGGGTTTCAATACCATTCCATTGATGGTAACATGAATGCTGTATCTTTAGTGTGACGAAAGTTATGGAACATTTAATACACATCACTTATACATACTGAGGCATTTTCGTCCCGAGTTTTTTCAGGTATGTTAATTGTTACTTTTTTAAATGCCTGTTTCTCTTTAAGTACTTGTCGAAGACCTTTGAAATTTCTCATACATTACCTGTTATATCTGTGCATTACAAGATTCAGAATTTAAGCATGGTAGATGAAAAGACTTTGTCTTAGAAATTAACATTTTAAGCTAACGTGTAAAATTAATTTAATGATAAATGGCGTTTTTGGATGATCAATAATTTCACTAAACATTGTACAAAATTCTACATTAATGTGTTGAATATGAAATTGAAACACTGAAGGACTAGGATTTGTAAAAAAATATGTAAACATATTAATACTATGAGATAATTACGACATTTAAAAGATAGTGTAATATTTCCGTAAACAAAACGAAGAAAATCAGTGTTATTTCTGCTAAACTTAAGGGATATGCATTCACTCATATCTGGTTTGCAGCAAGACCTTTCCGAATTCCCGACAATCATTTTCAAGGATTATGGGCGAATAACAACAGATGGCGTACAAGAAAATTTAAAAGCATAGAATTATTCAAATAATTTTTACAACGTTTTGTAACAAGGACATTTCCAGAGATGCCAGTATCCAAAAGGTGTGGTAGGGTGAGGTAATTCAGCGGTTTAAATAACCGAAAATTTTTCATTTTTGTTGTGGAATTTAAAGGGACACTGTCCGTAACTTTTAGCTTATAAAACACACACTAATTATGTTCGCAAACATTACACACCAAACATTACTGAATATTTACTTATTAAAGCAGGATTGTTTGATGGAATTCAGTCGCGGTACAAAAAAAAAGAGAAACCATTTCGGGCGTTTGAACTCGCAGCCCAAACTAAAATTACACTCGCGGTAATAATAGTGAACGTAAAGTGGTCGACCTAGCTCCCAACTGAGCTAAGCGGGCTATACATATTACGTTGTAAATACTATGATGAAAACCTAATGCGCTAATGGAAGTCACGTGATCGCAGAAAAGGTAAATACGGTGGGTCCCACTTTATTTACAAATAATAATTTAAGCTTTTTTTTTTCAAACTCACGAATGTATTACTACAGACTTCTTAGTGTCTATGCTCATGTTTTCATGTATATATTTCACTGAATAAAAGTCAGACAGTTATTTGGTTATGTTCAATATCTGCTTACTTACGGACAGTGTCCCTTTAAGAGAGCGAACCCAGTAGTATTATAAATACACTACTTTATCTCAGTGTAATATCCAGTTCAAAGGATATATGCCTAGTGACAGAACTTTTTGAAGCACTCTCGTATTAACATGATAATTAAAGGCAGATTATGTTCCATAATGGAAATGACACGAACTTCACTGTGTATAATTGGGTGTATATAATTGTATAATATTACCGTCAATTACATCTTATTTCAAAGAACTTGTTTTAAACTCATCTTCTATTTTATATATTTTAGTTTTCGACCAATAGTATATCTATATACTATTAAGTTCACCAAATATTGAATAATTTGAATGTTTATTTAACAGCTCATCAACACATCGGTTAATTGTCGCCACCCCAGAGAAAGAGTATGGATACATAGGAACCAGGGAGCCATGCCCTACTCTTACTAACAAATAGATTCTTATGGTTCTTTAAAATGCTCAGAGGATAGACTTAGTGGGTCCTGTTTTCAAGTCCACCGTGCTATTCACTGTGCCTTGCCAGTCTCTGGGATCAGGTAATGGATGGAATAATTTGGCATACACCGCTTGTCACACGAACGGAACGGTCTTAATTCAAAGAAAGAACAATCCATTATATATATGTAGGGGTAAAGGGTTAATGTCACATATATAATATTTTCCTATGTCAATAGTGTGCACAATATAAAACAAGGCAGCTAAAGAAAAAAAAATCTACCTTGTGCCTATATACATATATATATCCATCAAAGAATACAATTGAAACAGTTGAAAATGTTCACACACTTCATCTAAAAGACAAAACATGTATGCAGACACACCAAATCTATGAATACTATGTAACTGTACCAAAATTAAACCCCATGGTTAGGTAGAGCTACAGTCATTATGTATACACCGTAGCCATTTAGTGTTTCGTCTGCTTCAAGATAAAGGTTTCAGCACTCTGACCAATCACTGATCTTATTTTTACAGGTACAGCCATTAATAGATGCACCAAATTCCAAATTTGACGGTTAGGAATAAATGTGTTGTTCTAGAAAGTATGGAAAATAAATACATTATATAATTATTTTAATATATACATGCCAAATTTTATGGTTTAAAAATGCTTTATTATTTAGAAATTTGTGATTAAACCTCTCTGAGCAGCATAATGCATAAAATGATCTGAAAAGTTTCTCTGGGGCCATTTTGGGGGTTTTATACTCAACCCTGGCCTTTAAAGATCTGTTTATAGCATTGGATTACACTAAATATAACTTAACCCTTAACCCCCTACATATATATATAACGAACTGTTCTTCCTTTGAATTAAGACCATTCCATTTATGTGACAAAGGGCGCTTTGGGGGAAATGACTGATCAGCAGCCAGACATTGTAAACCATAATCAGCCTGCGAGTTACTCGTGTAACACTACGGCCTGGCCATTGTACTCAACCTAATAACAGTTTATAATTGCAACATAATTAGAGTTAAGTACACCCCTGTTAATCTGTATCCTAACTGATCATACAATGGGAGTTTCCTAATACTGTCAGTTAGTTGTTGGTAATCATCTGAACACCTATTATTGTTTAAAACTTAGTTTCTCTGGACGTTTCTGGAAAACTATGAAGTCTGGGAGTTAAGAGGTATTGCCATATAAGGGGAGACCATTCGTCGAAAGGTCTCGCGGGTAATGTAGGCATACAATGAGGTAATCACCATGGCGTTAACCTTTAGCTACACAGGTTGATGTATATATGTGAGGCATGACTTACTGCCGAAAGGTAGACTGGGTAATCTTCTAGTATAAGAACGAGCGCATGGAAAGTCGAGAGTAGAGAGTCGGTGGTTAAAGAGTGGATAGTCAGTTTCAATAGTCAGCAGTCGGTCTTGTATCCACAAGATGGATCCCCGCAGTCTAAAACAGGGTGTGGGATAAGTTAAACTATACTATGGAAGCTAGTATAGGAGGGCAGTTGTTTAGGTTTACATAATAATTTGAGGATTTGGACATTTGAAAGTTTCTAAATACTATTATACTTTGTGAACCTAAGACATTTAATAATAGGGACTATTTAAGTAGTAAACAAATGGAAGTACTGAACAAGAGGCCCAAGAGGGCCTGTGGATGCTCTACTGGCTAATATGGCTCTTATGACATCAATGAAGCGAGTTACTATCGTCTTAAAAGAGGCAAAATATAGCATTTTTAACTAAATAAAGAGCCATAAACTCTGCCATTACTGGTGCCGATCTGGTTGGTTTTCCAAATTTGCCAGTAGAGATAATTAACAAGAGGTCAATGACCTTGAAGCTCTACTGATTGATTTTGATTTCAGGAAGTAGTCGCCACAGACTTGTTTTTTGAAAAATTATTTATAGCCGTGGCGGCCATCTTGAATTTCTGGCCGACCTGAAATTTGCTAGGATCAATTAGTCCATCAAGAGCAACATTCCTGTGAAGTTTCCCTGAAAATCCGTCCATAGTTTCACAGGAATAGTCGCTACAAGTTTCATTATATAACTCTATGTAAACAAAGATGGCCGCTGACAGCCATGTTTAACGTCGAATCAAAATAATGTTTGACTCTGATAACCATCATGTCATGCTGATCATTTTACCAAAAAGTCCCATATCAATATCACTTATAGTTTTCAAGACGTAGTCGCTACAAACTCTTTTTTTAAAAATCTAATTTTAGCTGTGGCGGCCATCTTGAATTTTCTGGCCGATCTGAAATTTTGCTAGGATCAATTAACCATTAAGAGCAACATTCCTGTAAAGTTTCATGAAAATCTGCCAAGTAGTTTCAAAGGATTAGTCGCTACAAGTTTTTACTATATAACTCTATGTAAACAAAGATGGCTGCTGGCAGCCATGTTTAAACGTTGAATCAAAACAATTTTTGACAAGGACCAACATCATGTCATGCTGATCATTTTACAAAAAGTCCAATATCAATATCACTTATAGTTATCAAGAAGAAGTCGCTACAAACTTGTATTTTGAAAATCTATTTTTAGCCATGGCAGCCCATCTTGAATTTCCAGGCGACCTGAAATTTTCTAGGATCAATTAGACATCAAGAGCAACATTCCTGTGAAGTTTCATGGAAAATCCGTCAAGTAGTTTCAGAGGAGTAGTCGCTACAAGTTTTCATTATATAACTCTATGTAACAAAGATTGCCACTGGCAGCCATGTTATAACATCGAATCAAAATAATGTTTGACTCTTATAACCATCATGTCATGCTGATCATTTTAGAAAAAGTCCCATATCAATATCACTGATAGTTTTCATGAAGAAGTCGCTACAAACTTGTTTTTTAAAAAACCCATTTTTAGATCTGGCGACCGTCTTGGATTTCACATCAACATGAATTTTTGCTAGGATCAACTAGACTTCATGGGCAACATTTCTGTAAAGTTTCATGAAAATCCATTCAGTAGTTTCAGAGGAGAAGTACGCTACAAAAAAAAGTTTACCGGACAGACAGACGGACAGACAGACGGACAGACGGACAGACGGACAGCCGGACGCCGCACCCACGGCATAAGCTCTGCTGATCTCTGATCAGTAGAAGCTAAAAATCAGGGAAAAAAAAGTAAATAAAAAATAAAAAATTAAAAATAAAAATTAAAATAAAAAAAATAAATAAAAAAATAAAGAAACAAGCATTTATGTACAACTGTGACCCCCGGGGCGGGGCCAGATGTGACCCCAGGGGTCACCAATTGAACAAAATTGGTAAAGGACCATAAGCTTATAGCAACAGCAAAATATTAAACCCTCTGGCTCTTGCAGTTTCAGAGAAGAAGATTTTTTAAGATTTTCCCTATACATGTCTATGTTAAACATATGACCCTTGGGGCGGGGCCAAATGTGACCCCCAGGGTCACCATTTGAACAAAACTTGGTAAATGGACCACCAGCTATATAATCCATGTAACCTCTCAAACCCTCTGGCTCTTGTAGTTTCCGTGTGGACCCCGCAATAACCCCCCCCCACCACACACCAGACACACCTGAACCGCCTGACCCCTCAGTGGGCGGGGAATTTGCCACCAGAGGTCCCCCCTTTGTACCCCCTAAGCCCCCCCAACACTCTGTCCCCACCTCGATGCACATCCGCTGATGCTACCCATCTCAATTGAATGTGCCGCATATGATACCCTCAGCAGTCTAAAAAAAACCGAAAATCCCCTCACCCGCGCCACTTACCCCCATTAGCCCGGTGGACCTGCGGGTGGGCCTTTCCCATGTGCCCCTGGGTCCCCCATTGCCCCCCCCTAAGGTATCTCGTTCCCCCTCCTCTACACGCACCAGTCCCCCTCTTCCCCCTCATTCTCAAGCCTGAAACCGAGACCTCAAAATAAACACCTGATAGTAACCCACTGTCCTATACACAGACCCGCCTAGATCCCCAAGGGGCGGTTGCCCCAATTGCCCCCCGGGACACCATTTGACACCCACATGGTCACGGCCCCTACAGTTCTATCTAACAGCCCCCACTCCCGCCCACTTGGAGTTGTATGTTTCCGAGAAGAAGATATTTAAAAAAAAAAATCCTATTAAGTCTATGTAAAATCCTCTAACTGTCTATGTAACAACAGTGACCCCTGGTGGCCGGGGACAAATTTGACCCCTAGGGTCACCATTTAGAACTAAACCCTACCTCGAGCACCATAAGCTGATGCTACATGTAGTACATGAGAGCTCTGTGTCTTGGTTAGAGAAGCTGTCTTTGCCCGGCCGCAAAAACCCGAAAAAGAACGCTAACACGGAACACTCAGCCCCCCGCCCATGTGTGCCACAACCCAACTAACCAAAGTTGCCCCCGGGGCACGGCCCTTTATTACCCCAGGGGCCTTTCATATAACACCAAACCTGCATAGTCTCGGCGTTGGCGATCATATAACGAGAAAAACTGTAAGAACGCTGTCCCAGCGGTTCCGGCGCCTGTCCTCATATATAACAGGTATCTGACCAAATCGGTACATAGGCCAGCCATCTTGGGATTAGCGCTGACCTAATTTTAACAAATCTAAAAGGGCATACATCTAAGGATCATCAATGTGAAGTTTGGTCAAACTTAGTCCAAGCCGGTTTCCTGAGGAGAAGTCGTTTGAGAGAAGAAATTTAACCGAGACGGACGACGGACGGACGGCGGACGACGGACGGACCCGGGAAGACGGACATCACAGTACACCATCCCATCAGCTCAGCTGGCCCTTGGCCAGTAGAGCCTTAAAAACAATCTATACGAACGGATAGTTTTATAAGACTCTTTCCATGGGTATCCGGTGAAGATAGGGGAATTCCAACCCGAGGTATAAGTGTTTTTATCGGAACCGAGCCTCTGCTATGTTCCGATCAAAACATTTATACCGTGGGTTTGTGGAATTCCCTATCTGAACCGAAATACCCATGATAGATCTTTTTCCTTGCATATCAGAGACATGTTGTGCATCGCCGCCGCCAGCCTACAAACATTATTGCATGTTTTCCTGCATACCGGATGTTGGCGATGCGTGAATTTTTATCTCGACCCCCTCGGTAGCGGCATGGCACCACACAAGTCCCCAGTCCAGATGTGGCACATAACTTAGTTCCGGTATGCCACGACAAATATAACAGGGATGTACATTGCGATGTAAACTGCATTGAGAACGAATTATTAGTTGGCAGTAAAAAACATGACCCCCCAACCAACAGTGCCGAAAAACACCCCCCTCTCCGGACCCGGCCGGCCAATGTTACGAACGACATGTGACCCGCCTCCATTCAACCTTCCCCTGAATAGCACCCCACTGCATGTACCTCAGCATGCTTGTGAAACCCCCAGTGTCCCTGCGTGATGCCCCCCCGGCCACCTTCGTACCCCCTTCCCGTTTATGAAAAACCACCCCCCGCCGCAACCTCCAGACACCCCCCCCCCCCCCAAACTTCTTCCTCAGTCCCCAACCCCGCCCGCGAACTCCAATAAATCCTGTTAACCTCTCCCCCGGGCAAGCCCATTCGCCCACGGTACGAGTCTCTCCCGGCAACGCCCCACGACCTTTCCCCGTTCCCAATAAATTGATTACAGGTTACTGACTCCGCCGGGCT